>CM033643.1:9399888-9488085 GCA_019512145.1 Engystomops pustulosus | reverse complement strand
CCCCTTTCGTCCCTCTTTCCTCTGTGGCAAGAGGGACGAATCCACACAGATCTGTGTAATCATTGAATGAGAGGAGATAGAGGTGCTAAGTACAATCTGCATAGTGGCAAAGGAGAATCACACAGCTGTGTACAAATGGTAAACCAGAGAGGGGAGAGATGCCAAGGTAGAATCTTCATAGTAGCCAGAGAGCATCTGTGAGTCGACATCACACAGCACTTTTGTCTGCCGTTTATGCTCTCATTGAGAACGCTATGGTCCTTCTCCATGGGTTTCTATCTGAGTTTGCATAGTGTCAAGGGAGATCACATCGGCTGTGGTTCAGTGTAAGAGAGAGGAGAGATGCCAAGTACAATCTGCATATGCACATTAGAATCCTCTCCATTGCTTTTTTATCAGTGATCGCCGCTCTCAACTCTGACTCGTGTCCACTTTACACTCTGTCATATGTACGAGAAGAAATCACACATACTGTGTATCATTTACCATATATATGATAGATTCCAAGTTATTACCATTGCATAGAAGGTAAAAGGATGAATCCACAGACTGGTGTATCAGTGTACAAGAGAGGAGAGATGTCAAGTAGCATCTGCCTAGTGTAGGAGAAGAATCACACAGCTGTGTATATCAGTGTACGGGAGAGGAATGCCAAGGTACATCTGCTGGTAAGGAGAATCACACGACTCGTTATCAAGTGTACAGAGAGAGGAGAATGCCAAGGTAGTATCTGCATAGTAGTTAAGAGGAATCACACACAGGAGCTGTGTATCAGTGTACAAGAGAGGGAGATTATCCAAGTCATAATCTCTTGCATAGTGCAAGGAGAATCACACAGGCTTGTATCGTGTACAGAGAGAGGAGAGAGCCGAAGGTAATCTGCATAGTCAAGAGAAATCACACACAGGCTGTGTATGCATGTATCAGAGAGAGGAGAGATGCCAAGGTACAATACTGCATAGTGCAAGAGGGAATATCAACACGCTGTCTTCATGTATGAGATGGAGAGATGCGTCCAATGTACGATCTGCATAGGTACGATGCATAATCACACAGACTGTGTATCGTGTACAGAGAAGAGGAGGATGTCCAAGGTACAATCTGCATATGTAAAGAGGGAATCACACCGGCTGTGTAGCAGTTCAGTATCAGTGTATGAGAGAGGAGAGATGCCAAGGTACAATCTGCATAGTACAAGAGGAGAATCACACAGACTGTGTATCAGTGTACATAGAGAGGAGAGATGCCAAGGTACAATCTGCATAGTGCAAGAGGAGAATCACACAGACTGTGTATCAGTGTATGAGAGAGGAGAGGTGCTAAGGTACAATCTGCATAGTGCAAAAGGAGAATCACACAGGCTGTGTATCAATGTACAGAGAGGGGAGAGATGCCAAGGTAGAATCTGCATAGTACAAGAGGAGAATCACACAGACTGTGTATCAGTGTATGAGAGAGGAGAGATGCCAAGGTAGTATCTGCATAGTGCAAGAGGAGAATCACACAGGCTGTGTATCAGTGTATGAGAGAGGAGAGATGCCAAGGTACAATCTGCATAGTGCAAGAGGAGAATCACACCGGCTGTCTATCAGTGTATGAGAGAGGAGAGATGCCAAGGTACAATCTGCATAGTGTAAGAGGAGAATCACACAGGCTGTGTATCAGTGCACAGAGAGAGGAGAGATGCCAAGATACAATCTGCATAGTGCAAGAGGAGAATCACACAGGCTGTGTATCAGTGTACAGAGAGAGGAGAGATGCCAAGGTACAATCTGCATAGTGCAAGAGGAGAATCACACCGGCTGTGTATCAGTGTATGAGAGAGGAGAGATGCCAAGGTACAATCTGCATAGTGTAAGTGGAGAATCACACAGGCTGTGTATCAGTGTACAGAGAGAGGAGAGATGCCAAGGTACAATCTGCATAGTGTAAGAGGAGAATCACACAGGCTGTGTATCAGTGTATGGGAGAGGAGAGATGCTGATTAACCTCAATAAGTGAACCTGCACCAATTTGGAATTGATTAACTACCCCATGGATAGAACATCAATATCTATCATATAAGCCAGAAACTGCTTAGTGCGGGCTGTAGTGATGACCATTTTGTGACGTAACCTTTTAAAAGTTTTTCACCAAGTAGACATTCAAGACATTATTTTATATGAAGACTCTTTTATAATCAGGTTATAAGGTGTTTCTATGGGGCTTCTTACTATATACTATATTTAGAGAAATTTTGTGCAGGCAATGATTAATGTTTCTTTACGTTATGAAGGTCAGCTCTAAAATCCGTCCTACAAATACACTCTAAAAACATTCCAAAAATAACCAGAAATGACCTCATACAGATCCTGAAACTCAAAAATTATTTATTAGTGAGTCTTACAGTGAGTTTGGTTGACATGACATATCACAGGCCGTATTATGTTATCAGGTCGGTGAACTTACAAACCTAGGAAAGTTCTGTAGACCATTACACCCCAAGGCTGGTATGTTTTCATAACTGGATGTGTCTAATCGAGACGATTTTCTACAGATGTTTCTCAATTTTTGTAAAGAAAATGTCATGTTTAATGTGATATGTAAATTTATAGCGACCGAAGCCAGACATTTATGTAGTTATAGAATTTTGAGTTAAAGTGGCCCTCTGCCCAGAAAACCAAATGTAACTATATAGTAAATATGTCAACCAGCACCTTCATTCTCCTCTGGTGCCCTCCATTGCTTTATTTACCTCACCTATTGGGTCTAAACCAAAATGGCCGCCTCCATTGTCCCCGCCTCCATTGTCCCCGCCTCTATTGTCCCAGTTCAGAGCAGTGTCAGGTTTTGTCACTTACAAGTAGCTCCCGATGGGAGAGGTGAATAAGTCAATGGAGAGGCGTTTGCATTGTGTTTTGAAACACAATCCAAGAGCTGAGGAGAGGAAATTCGCCTAATTAAATTGCTATTAACATTTGCTCTTACAAAACGCAATGTTAACACAAAGGGGGTCATTTATCTTATCTCTGTTTGTTGTGGCTTGCTTTTGTCTCTTTTTTTTTCCATCTGCTACTTTGGTCATTTATCAATCTCACTTTTTTTTTCAGATATCTTTTTGCGACATTTGTTACAAATGTCTCAAAAAAGTCACTTCTGTCCATTTTCTACGTGTTCCTCTAGAGTTTTTTGCACTAAAAAATGTTGCAAATTTTAGACAATTTGAATTGATATATGTCATTCGCGACATTCTATCTGGAATAGGAGGTAACGTTGTCTTACTGCCGGTAAACTAACGAACTGTAGTGCACATCTCAAATAGTCCCCAAAAAGGTGCAGAAATGGCAAAAAAAAGTAACAAAAAAGACAGAAAAAAGAAGAAAAATAAAGATATAAGACCCCCAAAGTGGTAACTAATGTAAACATTATATTACCATAACACAAACTTCAACACTGTGTTAACTTTATGTTTTGTAAACGCAAATGTTAAAAGCAATGTGATTAGGCAAATCTCCTCAGCTGTTGGACTGTGTTTCAAAACACAGTGTAAATGCGCTGTGTGAACACAGCCTTAAAGGGGTATTCTCGTCTAAGCATTCACATTCAGTTTTATTAATCTGCCATACATAAACATTTCTTCAATTAGATGTTATTAAAGAAAATTACCTGTGCAAGGATAATTTTTTAAAAATGTAATCAGATGGTCTCTTAGGAACAGGAGTGTGTCCTTGGATACGACCACCTCTGCAGGAGGGATTGCACAAGGAAACAAAAGGTTTTTGTATATGAAATGTCCGGGAGTTACTGCATGTCCCGCAGCCGCCGTGTAGTAATGATCGCTGAATCCAGGTGGTCAGGCAGGACTCAATAGCGCATGTCAGGCCACTTCTGCCAAAATATGAGGTGGTCGTATCCAAGTAAGCCATTTTGTTTCTAAGGGACAGTATGGAAACATTTATGAGAAATTATCTTCGCACAGGTATATATTTTTTTTTAGTAACATCCAATTGAAGAAATTTTTACATATGGCAAATGGATTTAATTAAATGTGAATGCCCAGATGGGAAAACCCCTTTAAGGAAAAGAAATCTGTAATCATCCCCTTTATATATACTGACTTATATCATATTTCATCTTGTGACTTGACTATGAATGAATTCAACCCACTGAGAACATCATCCTTACCTTGCTAAGTAATGTAGGCCTAGATTTCTAGGCCAAAGTTTTATTGTTGTCCTTTTTTATTATAATTATAAATAGTTGATTTTTTTCATTTTACACTATTCAACTAGAGCTACATGCATGACTACCACACAAATAATGTTAAAAAAAATCTTGATTCTGCAAAGACTTGTCATACTAATCACTGTACGACCCAGTAATGTGAATGAGAACAAAAATGAAGAAACTTCAGTAAATAAAAGGCCAGAAAATGTATGGGATCTGTAACATATTGTAAGTGTCCTCAGTTCTACGACTTTCACATTCCACCAGAAGACAGGGCCAAGACAGATGGTGCTACAAGGAAGACTTGATGGCTCCCTATACGAAGCCGATGGGATTGAGGTCAGTGTTTATGTGGAAGTAGTAGTGGAGGCGATGAAAAAGACGATGTGAGAGGCTCTGGATGGAGTGTGAAAGATACTACAACAAGTCTTCACTTGTAACATAGAGGGCTCCCTCTCCAAAGCAAACAGCAGACACCACTGATGTAATCCCAATGTTATTAGTGATATTTGGTACAGCTCCGCGGCCCAGAACCAGTCCAAAGTAAATATCTCAGGCTTTGAATACCCTCGCTCTGGAAGTTAGAAATCACAGAGCTCTCAAACGAGAGAGAACAACCAACGTATATATTCTACAATAGACGTGGTCAATTCTGAGGTCCAGAGCTACAGGAGGTGCTAAGGTAGCACTCACATCTGGTGTAGTATGAGGAGAGGGTCCTGACGAGACCTGAGAGCCCTCGCGTGAGACAGATGAGAGCCGAGGAAGGGGACGGATGTAGAGTCTTGTCCATCTAACCATAATGGAAAATTTACAAAGGTTAGAGGTCAGAGAAGACCTCATTACCGTCGACAAGTTGTCAGAGGCAAGCCATAAAAATATTCGAAGCCCCCAAAGTGTAAAATAATGGACTTAAAAATAAAATATGGACATCGACAGGTACTAGAAGATCCCATTAAATATGATGCAGAACAGTCTAGTTAAGAACTTAGCCTAAAAAAGCCTTCAAACCTTGTTAGATGAATGGTGACAAATGTTTCATTCTGAAATAGGAATTTTTGGAAATTTTGAGCCTTATTCATTTTGCGAATAAGCTGACATTTTTTTTATTTTTTATGTTTTGAGCCCCGCTTTTTTTTTAAAAAAACAAGTGGCTTATGGGACTAGAACTTATAATTAGATTGATTCATATACAAATGTAATACTACTGTAACAGTGGTATGCAATTCATGAGATCCTCCCTTAAGGAAGGCTTAAAGGGGTTGGCCACTTTTCAGTAAAACTCACCATTAGACACCTCTCTGTATGTATAGGTATCTGTGTCTTTGCCTCCTTTGAGAGCTTTAGCCGTTCCATATTCTCACCATACTGCCCTCTGTATATATGCACAGCTTCCTCTCTCTCACTGCTTTGAGCCGTATTTATGGCATCTCCCACTGTGTCTCTCTTCTCACAGTTCGCCCTCTTCCAGAAAATGGAAGAGGGGATGAAGCAGGATGACTCATACTCTCCTGCTACAGCTCCTCCTATTCAGCAGAGCTAATAGATGTAAAGAAAGAAACAGGAAGGGTCTGCACACAGTACAAAAGTAATTAGCAGGACTGCTGATTCACTTGATAAACATTCAAGAACTGCCACAAGGCAGTAAAGGCACACAGGCAATTTTAACAAAAAGAGTGGCCAACCCCTTTAATAGTTACTATAGTTACTGACAGCAGGCCTCTGTTATTCCCAAACTGCCATGATTACTCATTGACAACCAGAAATCTTATCTTGGGGCTTCCAATGTGGTGACAGAGGGAGGAGGCCATCTTTCTTTCACACTCTTTAGAAATCTACAACCTAAATGACTTGGGGATTAACTTTAATCCTGGAAGTTTTGGATGTTGATTGTGCCGTGTACGTGATAGCTCTCACCCACTACTGATGACACGGACATATCAATGCTGGTGTTTTCAGTCACTGAAATGTAGTAGGATGACACATACAGGAGCAACTATTATATCATGTGGCACAAAAGATTTATTGGGTTAAACTGAGAGTTTTACAGTTTTGACATATCATAGTATTGATGATGCTTTCCAAACCCTTCATAAGTCTCTACTTCCTGTTCCCTCTCACTGCACAGGAAGTACAACCCAGCCAATCACTGGCCAATTTATCGTTAGGGATTTTTAAACACATTTCCTGCTATGTTAGTAGGAACAGGAAGTAGAGACTGGGAGGAGCTACAGGAAGCTTCCAATCAGGTGACGTCTTAAAATAATAAATTAACCATGAAATTTTGTCTTGCTCTTGTCTATGAATATTCCCTGCTGGACAAATCCTTTAACACATAAGTCCCCTGCTACTATCAGAGATGGGAGTTTTGGAAGAGGTTGGAAAGTGATGATGTTTTACGTAGACCTGCGTCGGAGAGTTGCTTTTTAATAATTACTTACTAGCGCACACATATTACGCAGCGCTGCACATAGTTTGCCACATCAGTCCCTGTCCCCAATGGGGCTCACAATCTAATCAACCTACCGGTATGTTTTGGAGTGTGGGAGGAAACTGGAGGACCCAGAGGAAACCCACCCAAACACGGAGAGAACATACAAACTCTTTGCAGATGTTGACTCTGGGACTTGAACCCAGGTCCCCAGCGCTGCAAGGCTGTAATGCTAACCACTGAGCCACAGTGCTGCTTCAGCATCACTGTAATATGACAGGAAATCAGTTTCCATGTTCTTGTTTTCCTGCTTTTAGAAATAATGGACTCCCATAACGCTCGGACGCCAAGTTCTATATCGTTATTTAGTATGTTAATTACTGTGGACCGTTCCATAACATCTCGACTTCTATTCCCTGTGCCACTTTCTCACAGTTTCGATTTTTTTTTTTTTCAGATTTCTGCCAGTATTAAATAAATATATTTGGGCTGATTCCCCGAGCTTCGCCTTCGTTGGCCTGGCCTCATATTCTTCATATTTGTCTCAGATGTGAAGCCAAAAATGTTTAGTCTTAACTGTCATCCAAAATATCTGCACTGCATGTTTACGAGGTGGTTACCACTTTTAAATAATATCCCAAATACTTTAAATTCCATTCTGATCCATATAATATTGTTTAGGTTAAACCATTCACATTTTTAGGGAGGGAAGGGGGTAGTCGTTCATGAATGGACGGAGACGGTAAGTTAAAGGGGCAGTTTGTGAAGTGCTAAGCCGGAGCCTCACCCACTTCATACCAAATATATGGCCGAGCCCCAACTTCAGTTCCTATTTCCTTTTTTATACTTTGGCCAAATTGACACATTATTCCCTACACAAATACTTGTTTGATTGCATATTATAATTGTTAATATTCCAAGCATATAAAATTGCAAAAATAGGACCAGTACAACCCAGTTCTTACTGGTTTGCTTTACAGAGCCGCATATAAAGCTTCAAAATATAACATAATAATAATTCCTTTATTTATATAGCGCACACAGATTACGCAGCGCTGCACAGAGCTTGTCAGATCAGTCCCTGTCCCCAATGGGGCTCACAATCTAATCAACCTACCAGTATGTTTTGGAGTGTGGGAGGAAACTGGAGGACCTGGAGGAAACATACGCAAACATGGAGAGAACATGCAAACTCTTTGCAGATGTTAACCCTGGGACTTGAACTTAGGTCCCCAGCGCTGCAAGACTGTAATGCTAACCACTAAGCCACTGTGCTATGTGAAAAAGTATTATGGCCTCTAGATTTGGAAGTGGAAAACCTCTTGCTGTTGTTGCAACTTGGTATATAAGGGTATACTATATATACTGTCATCTAGACAGTATTGTACTGGCCTGGACAGTATTATACTGGTAGGCTCCAATTATTTTTACAGGCTCCGTAAGCTTTTCTTTGTGTTTGGGGTTTTTGAGATGCATAGGGGACACCCATAAGCCTGGAGACCACTTTTACAACACTTTGATATCCTGAAGTCGGGCAATATAAGTATTGTAAATCCTTCAGCAGAGAGATTTATGACACATAGCCTTCCAGACTTGAAGATCATTAACCTTTGAAAGATAAAAGTAGTGTGACCGAAAAGGCGTGTTGTGGTAGTAGGTCAAAATATGTAAAAATAAATGGAGTATGTGAGTATATAGCGAAGTAAGGGTGGTGTGTGAGTATATAATGTAGTAAGGGAGTGTGTGTATACATAGTCTAGTAAGGGAGTATGTGTATATATATAGTCTAGTAAGGGAGTAGGTGAGTATATAGTCTAGTAAAGGAGTAGGTGAGTGGGGGTATAGTCTCTAAAGGCTGTAGTGATTATATAGTCAGTAAGGAGTAGGTGAGTAGTATATTCTAGTAAGAGAGTAGTGAGTAATAACTAAGTCTAGTAAACGGATTAAGGTGAGTATCATAGTCTAGTAGGATAGCCCGTGAGTACTTAGTCTAGTAAGAGAGTAGGGAGAATATAGTCTAGTAAAGAGTAGGTAGTATACCGTCTAGTAAAGGAGTTAGGTGATCTATCGTCTAGTAAATGATTAGTCGATATATACGAAGTCAGGGGTTGGTGTGTGAGTCCTATCATGTAGTAAGGAGTGTGTGGGTAGACTAGTCGAGTAAGGGAGTAGGTGATATCCACATTACTGTCCGCTCACCGCTCGTATTCTGAGTAGGGGTGTGCCCGTTACCGGTGGGTCTGTCTAGTAAAGGAGTAGGCCTGCCTCGCGACATCATCACACAAGGGCGTCATTCGTCTGTGTCGTCTCTTAATTTCCTATCGGTGTTGTGAGTAGGTGAGTAAAGTCCTAGTAAAAGGAGTAGGTGAGTATATAGTCTAGTAAGAGATACGGGATAATATGCGTCTAGTAAAGGAGTAGGTGAGTATATAGTCTAGTAAAGGAGTGGTGAGTATATGTCATAGTACAGGAGTAGGTGAGTATATAGTCTAGTAAAGGAGTAGGTGAGTATATAGTCTAGAAGAGTGAGTAGGTGAGTATACAGTCTAGTAAAGGAGTAGGTTGAGTATACAGTCTAGTAAAGGAGTAGGTGAGTATATAGTCTAGTAAGGAGTAGGAGTATATAGTCTAGTAAGAGATAGGTGCGTATATAGTCAGTAAGGAGTAGTGGTATACAGTCTAGTAAAGGAGTATTGATTATATAGTCTAGTAAGGAGTAAATTGAGTATATAGTCTAGTAAAGGAGTAGGTGAGTATATAGTCTAGTAATATGTGTATATATTATCTAATAAGGGAGAATGTGTCTAGTCTAGTAAGTGAGTATGTATATATAGATGGATATATGTTCATATTTCCCAGAATTCCCCAGTGGAGCAACAATAGCTGTAAGTCTTCGTACGCCCGCAAGGCAGTCTTTATTGGCAAAGTCCCCAACCTAGTCTCAAGCCTATCATTCAGCTAAACTAGTTCCCTACGCTGTACTGATGAGATGCAAACACATTGAAGCAGCACTGCCTAGAGCAGGGGGCAACCAGAACTGAACTCAGAACTTTTCATCCTGCAGGGCAATGGATTCCCAACGACGGACAAACTGCTAAGAGGCAATACTTTCCTTATCCCATTATGGATAATGCATTTGCATATTTCCAAGAATCCATGCTAATAGGAAATTCAACCTGAAAGGTCCTGCAGCAGGTACACGGTGCATGTAACACAATCTGGGCACTAGGTGGCAGTGCGGCAATAAATGTGACACGTTTAAATGGATATTACAGCAAATTAAAGGGTTAATTCGAAATCTAGGAACCCATAAAGATGAAAGACCGTGAAAAAGAATGTTCTACTCCTAATATTACCGGGTCAGTAGGAGAGGGACAGCGTGTTCTGGCTTTAGGATGAGCCCCAGCAATAGAGGGGCTTATAATCTTAATAGGAGGCTTCCGGATAATACTCTGGATCCAGTGTCTTTCCAGAATTCCTGCAGCTTGGAGCCTAGAACACAACCCGAACTTTACATCCCGGGAAAGCACATTCTTCCCATCCCATATTTCATCAGTAATATTCTGTGTGATATAGCGATTCTGTCACCGATCCATGGGAACATTCGCTCCAATCCTCCACCTGCATCAATAAATTGTGCAAATAATCCTTTGTCTTAATAAGGATTTTCTGTTTTTTTTTTTTTTAAATACATTTCTAATATTTTTGGATTTTTTTTTACATTATTTCTTAGCATCTGAAACATAGAACTATGATGAATCCATTTACATGATGTTCCATTAATGCCTCTGACCCCATCCCCCGTTACATGCCGAATCCAAGAGGCTGATTAGGATTTGGAAGCCGCTGCCCTAATAAATTCTTAAGTGAAAATAATAGTCTAGTGAACATTTTATAAGGTGGACGTCATTGAATGTGCGAGTACCTGTTTTATACAGCCAGGTCCTTTTGCTCCAGGTCAACATAGCATCGCCAAATAAAACAGAGGTTCTTGGCCGAGACAGCGTTTTGGGGGTTTTTATGCTTAACCTCACATAATACCTTTCAAGTACGTGAAATAAGAAGCTCTACACCTGCTTGGCCACATCTTCAATGACCCGTTAGAGACAAGCAATTTTTTAAAGGGAATTTCTTGCTAGGTTTGCAACCCCTATACTGCCAGCAGGTCTTCGTGTAGCGGGGGCTTTAGGGTCCCCTACTACTTTACAACCAGGGTGAAGGTGTACTGAACAGGGGTGGATTAAGACATAAGCCCTGGGCTGTATGAATATTATATCACTGGAATCATTGGGAATAGAGGATGTGTTCCTTCTGCAGCTTTAAATCTGTTGTTTCAGGACCTTCAAAGGTCCTTTAACCCCTTAACGACTATTACGTAATAAGTAATGAAATATATGTAATGTATATATAATATGTAAAATATGTATATATGTGTATATATACACTCACCGGCCACTTTATTAGGTACACCTGTCCAACTGCTCGTTAACACTTAATGGCGGCAACTCAGTGCATTTAGGCATGTAGACATGGTCAAGACAATCTCCTGCAGTTCAAACCGAGCATCAGTATGGGGAAGAAAGGTGATTTGAGGCCTTTGAACGTGGCATGGTTGTTGGTGCCAGAAGGGCTGGTCTGAGTATTTCAGAAACTGCTGATCTACTGGGATTTTCACGCACAACCATCTCTAGGGTTTACAGAGAATGGTCCGAAAAAGAAAAACCATCCAGTGAGCGGCAGTTCTGTGGGCGGAAATGCCTTGTTGATGCCAGAGGTCAGAGGAGAATGGGCAGACTGGTTCGAGCTGATAGAAAGGCAACAGTGACTCAAATCGCCACCCGTTACAACCAAGGTAGGCAGAAGAGCATCTCTGAACGCACAGTACCTCGAACGTTAAGGCAGATGGGCTACAGCAGCAGAAGACCACACCGGGTGCCACTCCTTTCAGCTAAGAACAGGAAACTGAGGCTACAATTTGCACAAGCTCATCGAAATTGGACAGTAGAAGATTGGAAAAATGTTGCCTGGTCTGATGAGTCTCGATTTCTGCTGCGACATTCGGATGGAAGGGTCAGAATTTGGCGTCAACAACATGAAAGCATGGATCCATCCTGCCTTGTATCAGCGGTTCAGGCTGGTGGTGGTGGTGTCATGGTGTGGGGAATATTTTCTTGGCACTCTTTGGGCACCTTGGTACCAATTGAGCATCGTTGCAACGCCACAGCCTACCTGAGTATTGTTGCTGACCATGTCCATCCCTTTATGACCACAATGTACCCAACATCTGATGGCTACTTTCAGCAGGATAATGCGCCATGTCATAAAGCTGGAATCATCTCAGACTGGTTTCTTGAACATGACAATGAGGTCACTGGACTCAAATGGCCTCCACAGTCACCAGATCTCAATCCAATAGAGCATCTTTGGGATGTGGTGGAACGGGAGATTCGCATCATGGATGTGCAGCCGACAAATCTGCGGCAACTGTGTGATGCCATCATGTCAATATGGACCAAAATCTCTGAGGAATGCTTCCAGCACCTTGTTGTATCTATGCCACGAAGAATTGAGGCAGTTCTGAAGGCAAAAGGGGGTCCAACCCGTTACTAGCACGGTGTACCTAATAAAGTGGCCGGTGAGTGTATATATATATATATGTGATGGGCGGTTTATGTGGTTTTTAAAAATTTTTATTTTATTTTTTCACTTTATTTACCTTTTTTTTTACTGTCCCACTAGTCAGTTTTATATACATATATATAAAATAAATAAATAACCCCCCCACACACACAAATATAAAATTGTTATCATCGCTTCTGCACCTATTACATTATTATACTCGTGTTGTCATGGGTACATTAAACAAAAATGCAAAAATCTAATTCATTCATTCTAAAATGAATTAAAATTGCAATTTTAGTGCTTCCTGCCTATTAAAAATATGTAATAGAAAGCGATCAAAAAGTCAGATGTACCCTATAATACCCTGTTTCCCCTAAAATAAGACATCCCCCGAAAGTAAGACCTAGTGCAATTTTGTTCAGGGTTAGAAATATAAGGCCTCCCCTGAAAATAAGACCTAGCGGCAGTCATTGCAGCAGCTCCCCCCACCCATACATTAATCTTGTAGATGCTGCAGAAGGTTGTGACATGGGGGAAGAATTCATGGAATTATATCACTGGCAGTTACCCTGCATATGTGATCCCAGCAGCTACCAGGGTAAGAAGTGCTTTTACTAACTAACATGCGAGATTGGGGCCAATGATTCTAATAGAATTGGAGTCACAAGTAATACAGCATAAAATTCAGAGTTTGGAGTGTCTTACGGATGTTAGAGAAGTTGTTTTTTTTGTTCAATGATAAATGTTAATTCTAGTTCATAGAAAAATAAGACATCCCCTGAATATAAGACCTAGTGCCTCTTTAGGAGCAAAAATTAATATAAGACACTGTCTTATTTTTGGGGTAACCGTTACCTTTTCCCGCGGTAAACAAACTTTAATAATCCTCTTTTAATTGAGGAATACAAATCTTACCACAAAAAACAAGCCCTCATATGTCCATGCCAGATAAAAAAAATTAAAAAGTGTTGGACATTTCTGCAGGATCTCGGACCTAATTGTCTAGATGTTGATGTGCTCCTAGAGTAAACTATAACCTGCATGGGACCTGTTGAGCCATTTCTCTGTTATTCATCTTGGAAATGCACCAATAAACACCCAGACCTTAGCATTTCCTTACTCGTCTAACACTAGCAACGCTGGCTGGATACGCTCAGAATATTTAGGGCTGTCGATTGATTTAAGGAAGAATAACAGTACAGAACACAGTTAGAACAAAACATACTCTAGAATTGTGAGAATCACAGGTATTTACAAAAATAGACAGGTCTTGAGGAGAGGGGTTAGAGGTCCCCTTTAATCCAATATTTGAATATGAGAGAAACTAAAAATCTCCTATTGTGGAGTAACATGATTGATTGTTTCTCATGTTTCTTAAAGGGAACCTGACACCTGGAATGTCATTTTTAGCTGGTGTCAGGTTCCAATAGCCTGTGATATGCTGATTTTAAAAATGCCTTTGTCAGCATCCTGAATCATTTCAGTACTGTATTTTTAATTTATTTTACATTACCTGGCTCCCTACCAGCAGCGTGTGGTGAGTACTGGGAGCTGCCTTCCACTTCCTGTGTATTGAGCAGGTGGGGGAGGGAGGGAGGGGGATGCTGTGGATGAGAGGAAGAATACATCAAGGAGACTGTGAGACTGTCACCTTGGGACTCACCACACGCTGCTGACAGAGAGCCAAGTTATGTAAATCAAACTATTATAAAGTACTGAAATGATTAAGAATACTGATAAAGGTATTTTTAAAATCAGCATAGCACAGGCTATTGGAACCTGTCACCAGCTGAAAATGACAGTCCTGGTGACAGGTTCCCTTTAAATAAGGATAAATTCATCTAAGTTGTCCCCTAGCAAGGAGTTTTTCATATGCCTGATCTGATTCATGTATCTTGATCTGCATAAGGTTAAAACCTACCTCAGCTTTCAACAAACTTTGTGAATGCCAGTTGTCCAGTGACGAATAACACTATTTCGGGTCGTTATGTGACCGGTCATCATTTCCCAGCAACTCTCATCTCTGCGGTCTGTATCAATTAGATTTCTTCTATGTACTGAATGGAGACTTAGCTGCTGTGGCTCACTGTTCCCCCTCCCCTCTCCATAGACTTCTATATAATCTGACACCTCTCCGAGCTTCTGTCTGTCTTGCTAGCAAGGGTGAATTCAGCAGAAATTTGAGAATGAAAAACAGATTAGAAGGGAAGGAGGGGAAAAAGCCAAGTAAGTGGAGAAAGAAGAGCTGTCCTCTGATGAGATATATTGCAACGTTTCTTGTAGACAAGTGATTTATGTTCATTTTGTTCACGTTATTAACCATTTAAATAAATTTTTTTTTTAAATGTCCAATTGTGTCCGAAAGCCAAATGCTGAAATCTACGAAACACAACAGAACCATGATATTATTTCTCAATTCCTATTTTAATAAAGCATTACAGAAGATGATATGTGAAGTAGAAAAATAGTTTTTCACAAATATACCCAATATTTCCCAATGGCAATAAAAAAAATTAAGAAATAAATTTCCAAGTATTATACAGTAATTATACCAATGGATTTGTTGGTATCTCCCCTTGTAAACATTACCGATTGTGGCCAAGCCTGGTCACATGATCACAGAATGCTTCCTGTCTGACAATGTGTCACTGCAGACCAGTGTATATCATGTTGAAGTGAGCCGAGCCAACATTCGAGTAGGTAGCGCTGCACAATTACAATTTTTCCAAAACAAAATAAAACCTTCCCCATAGAATTGCTGGTCCAAAATATACAGGAATCTAAAACTATATATAATAAAACTATATTCTTGAAAAATGTAAGATTTTCACCCATTTGAGGTTGGATTCTGTATGGTCCGGAAGTCATGTTACCTCTTTCTTTGCAAAACAACGCTACTCATGGTAAAAAAGACCCAATGATCTCCTGTTGATTTCAATGGGAGAGGAAATTTTTCTGGGATTGCCAAATCCCCCATGTGAACATACCCTTACAGCTACTGTTCATATGTTACATCAAGCTGTAATCTAGACTAGACTACAGTGGTACATTCAGTGCAGACACTGAACCAGCAGGAGTTGCGCCATGCGGTGAGCTCAGTGTCTTGTAAAACTATAAATCAGATCGGAACGCTGCAAATTATCTTTTAACTCAAGAGAATTGCTTCATAAGGTTTGACATTTACTATATATGTAGAAAAAGTATGGATAATTTATTTAACCAGAATTGTCTCAAGCGAAGGTGAGTTGGCTCTCTAGCTAAGGTACGACTTTTAGGTCACTTAACTTATGGACTCAAAGATGCTAACAGGTCCTTGAAGGGAACCTGTCACCAGGAATGTCATTTTTAGCTAGTGACTAGTTCTGAATCATTACAGTATTTTATATAAGTTTGATGTATATAACCTGCCTCCCTGCCAGCAGTGTGTGCTGAGTCCCCAGGGAAGGGGCAGCTGCAGCCAAAGGTTTGCCAATGTCAGACGTTCCACCTCCGGGACTCACAACACAATACTGGCAGGGAGCCAAGTAATGTGAATTAAACTTCTATAAAGTACTGAAATGATTCAGAATGCTGACAATGGTATTGTAAAAATCAGCACAGCTATTGGAACCTGACACCAGCTAAAAATTACATTTCTGGTGTAAGTTCGCTTTAAGGTGTAGTGTTTTATAATCTCAGCTATCTCAATATAAAGCCTGTCCATCCTGGGGAAGAAATCTTGAGTGTCATCATGAATCTCACTGGAGGTATCACTGCTGCTCCTGGTGAATTTGAAGTTCTGTAAAAAAGTATAAAGAAATTGGGGTGCTATATTATACATGCTCCTATTGCTTGGAGCACATGCAAAACTGTGCATGTGCTGGAAGCCGTCGTAGAAGGTAAATATAAGCTTTTTATCTCATAGGTGAACGGATAATTAGGACATTAAACCACAGATCCATTAGGATCTGGCAAAGGTGGACTGTTCCAGATGTAGTTGACAGGCTCCCTCTAATCCAACTATATGCATATATACATTTCATAGAGATTGGCCAATGGTCTAATGTGTTTAGATGATGTCAACAAAAAGACAGGTCTGGCGACGTGGAAGTTGAATATACCCAAGAATCAGATATTTTGGTCTATGGGAAGATAAGCTGTTGGACTCCCTTTAACATGGGGGAGTCAGGAGGAACATCTGCCGGCCAAGTAAGTGTCATAAATATCCAAGACCTGTAGTATCTCCAAAGATGTGTCATAAACTACTCAACCTAATCCAAGAATCCTTTCATGGTGGAGTTTAGTCAATACTGTTTTAATGTTCTTAAAGTTTCTACTGTGCCCGATAAAACATGTATACAACAAACGCCCCGCGCTTAGCGTGCATCCCTAACAATAGTAGAAGGCAACAAAACTACCTGAGGATATAGAAGGCACATATTACAAGTATAGAATTGCCTCCGAGCTGCTCCTAATAGACGTATGTACAAAATGTTCTTGGTCCCAGTTGGAAAGACCAGCAAGTCAAGCCAGAACAACCCTACATGGCTCTACATTTAGTTACGTTCCTATTTCTTGAAAGCCTACAAGGTCTTGCTTTCGTAACGACCTAGGTCTACAGAGAAGACTTGAGCATTCCCACTCAGACCACAATGGTCTCCAACCTCGAGTCCAATATTTTCGAAAATAGGTGAATGTTTTTGAAAACCAATGGACTACATTGACTGTCCATAAACCTGACAACTTAACCGTAAGAGACCTCACTTGGTCAAAAAGTGGATTAGGAAAGATAATCATAAAACCCATAAAAGACAAATTAATTACATACAACTGTGTCTGTTCAAAAGAAAGTAATATCTCTATTTCTTTTCAGGTTCCTTCTTGGCTTCTTCTTTCAAAGTTGACTTATGGTACTTTTGACCAATCCCATAAGGAACATGAGCTGCGATTGTACCCAATTCTTGGGCACCTTCTATATGGAACATCTGGTCATCAAAGAAGAGATGTGGTCGAATTTTGTCTAAAATTGGTCCTTTTGGTGCACCTGCGAGGAACAGAGCTTCGTCCACCTCAAGACCCCAGGCACGCAAGGTCTTCAGGGCCCGGGCACCAGAGCTGGCAGCACTTCTGGCCGTCACAAGGTAGGTCCTTATGGGGCACTTCAGACGGGCATCTTTGGCATAAAACTTCCTCTTTATCTTACCCAGGGCTTCTAGAAAACACTTCAATGGACCCTGTAGAAGAAGTGGGTATGTTTCCCATTAAATCCCATTATATGCATGTTTTCTATCGAGATTCCGAGGAACTCGGATTACCAAATCTTAAGTACATTGGAAGGAATAATCACATTATAAATAATTTTAATGTTTGCTAATAGAACCTGTTTATAGCAGGCAGCTTGGATGGCGTAGGCCCGTCTGGCACTGGGCACAGACTTGGCACCAGCTATAGTAGCATTATAAAATCACATCACAATTCTGCTCCAGTGTTATGAAAACGTAGAATAACAAATACCCGGAGCGTCGTGTGATCCTCCATACATTATACATGCCCGCGCTCAATCAGAGCAAGATGTTGTCACAACACAGCAGGAATTTGCAGCAGAGACCGTTCCTGGATTGGATGCCATGTGTATAGTGCCAGGTGCCACAGTCATCTGCAGGGCATGAAGCAGTCAACAGACCAATATAGATATACAACCTGTTCATATTAGTGCCATGGGCCAGATGTATCACTGTTCTGCGCTTGTCTCGTTGTTGAGCCTATATGCTGCTACACAGGGACACTTCTCTGTCCTGTCTGCAGCTCCCACACACTTCTCTTCTATCCTGCTACACGGGGGACACTTCTCTGTACTGTCTACAGCTCCTACTCACTTCTCTTCTCTCCTGCTACACGGGACACTTCTCAGTCCTGTCTGCAGCACCCACACACTTCTCTTCTCTCCTGCTACACATGGACATTTCTCTGTCCTGTCTCTCCCCTACTCAATTCTCTTCTATTCTGCTACAAGGCTCACTTTTCTGTCCTGTCTGCAGATACTACACACTTCTCTTCTCTCTGGCTCTGAGCTGCTGCTTTTGCAGATTGTTTGTAAATAGAAGGTCATGAACTGTAAACAGAGGCTGCAGGTAGTGTCTGTAGTGTCTGCTGTGCTCTGCTGCTGTGGGTAAGCTGCTCTGTATCTATCTATCCATCTATCCATCTAATCTATTCTATCTACAAGAGGTGTAACTTGAAGCTAGGCAAGAGACTCCTTAAGAAAGCACCTGCAAAACAAGTGTCAGTTCCCCCCACCTCGCCCATCATTATGCTGCCCCGCCCCCAGCACTTGCCGGATCTCTCAGGAGGCTCCGGAGCTCTTCCTCGCCAGATCTATAAAGCCGCCCGCTGCAAGACAGGGCTCCGCCCCTTCATACCGAGCCGGCGTAGAAGGTGGAGAAGTCGCAATTTCCGCCCTCCGCATCAGGAATTGTGCAGAAATCACAGCTTGTACGTCTGTTTTTTAAGGTCTCCACTGAGAGCATTACCTGCTATGTCCAGGATTACTGGCCCACAGGTATATACAGACCAAGGGTAGACACCATTGCTCTGTATATACCTGTGTGTGTCTCTCGTCCTCTGTTATTCCTCTGGGCAATTGTAAGCAATCCCTTGACTTGTTCTGAGGACTAGACCTTCTATACCTCTATACAGGTAACGGTGATCTATTTATCATATATATATTTAGTTATTTCCCCATTGGTGGATTTTTTCTGTGTATGTTGTTTTTTTAAATTAATTTTTTTTTAATCAATGTAATAAAGTATCATTTTACGCTTTCTACATTGTGGTTTTGGTTTCCTCCTTTTTGTGGGGTTATTTGATTTTGGGAACAATACGTTTGATCTGGTGGGGGATACACTGGGGCACATTTACTTACCCGGTCCATTCGTGTTCCAGCGGTTGCTTCTCTGACAAGCGTTCGGGTCTTCCGGCGATTCATGAAGGTCCTGCGCCCGATGTCCACCAGGTGGCGCTGCTGCGCCGAAGTCCGCCGAGGTGCCCCGGAGTTCATCGTCTTCATCGTGGTGCATGTGAGTATGGCCCGTGCGACTAATTTTTTTTTTTTTAAATGCGGCGGTTTTTCCGAATCCGTCGGGTTACCGTTCGGCCACGCCCCCTGATTTCCGTCGCGTGCATGCCGGTGCCGATGCGCCACAATCCGATCGCGTGCGCCAAAATCCCGGGGCAATTAGGGGGAAATCGGAAATATTCGGGTAACACGTCGGGAAAACGCGAATCGGTCCCTTAGTAAATGACCCCCACTGTGTCCTTGCCTCCTATTACTTGTATTGGTGTTTTTATCTTAAAGAATGTAGAACATTTTGTTATTGAATAATACAGTTTTATCCAAATTTTTCGTAAAGGAGGTGACCACTTTACCGCTTTTGTTTTTGTAATGTGTATAAGTGTGGGGGTGCAGGATATGAGGTAATTTACCAATATACATCGATTAATAGTTCTGCTCTGCTTTTTTGATATGTGAAGCCTCCGGTCTTTTACCTCATCAGCCAGAGATTCCTGTCCATAAAATGGTGGCAGATGGAGGGTCATGTGATCTCTACCTGTTCATGAACAATCGCCCTGCCAGGACCTTATGGTAGTATCAATGAATATAAGGTCAAGGTCCTGGCAGAGGGATTGCTCGAGGTCAGTTAGAGATCACATGACCCTCCATGTGTGGCCATTTTATGGACAGGAATGTCTGGCTGATGAGGTAAAATATAGAAAAAAAAAATAAGCGGAGCCCCTAGTGCAGTCTGTGGTAAGAGCCGATAATAAGTATCAGTGATATCTGCTCAACTTGAGACAACTTGTGTCTTATGGGTCGAACAGATATCAAAAGGTCCGATGTTCGTTAAGTAAAGACCCCGTCGTTAAGTAAAGAGCCCGATCAGCAGACCAACCACATCAAAACTAGTTATTTTGTGCTTAACTGCCATCACTCCTGGAGCTGAATCATCTAAAGTGTCGCTATACGGACTGATGAAGGGGGTGACCCACTCCCGAGACATGTAGTCCATTTTTGTACAAAAAAAAATGCTACAAAAAGATATCTGTGTCGGATCAAATAATTACGGGTAGCACGTCTAATATCAACCCGGCCTTTTATAACTTCACCTATGCAATGATGAGGTAAAATACAGGAGGCTTCACTTTACATATCAATAAGGTGGAGCAGAACTATTACTAGATGTATATTGGTAAATTACCTCATATCCTGCCCCTCACACTTACACACACATTACAAAAAAACTTGAGGTAAAATGGCCAACCCCTTTAATGATTCCTATAGGCCACACTCACACACGATCCCATACTGTACCTGAGCCAGTGGCTTGTTCTCAAATTGTTTCTCATGTTCAAAGAAAGAGTCCAGTCCTCGCTCTTTAACAATCTGCTCAGACTCGTCGGAGAACAGGACAGCGTCACCATCGAAAGCCACCCGCAGCTCATACTCCGGCAGCACGATGTCCCGCTTGGAAATAAACATGGTGGCCGCCGCGATTCCTGAGGTGAGAGAAGAACATTATATACAGTAAGAATAATCCAGCTACAAACAAAGATCTGAAGTCATATGATGGTGATATTAATCCACTGTAGAAGTCCAATATTCAAGAAGAGTCCAATCTTTCTATGTATATACAACCACTGTTGACCTGTCTGTGTTCTCCTTGAATGATCATAGATGACTTTCTGTCCCACCAGTGAAAGACTAGGAGTGAAAAACCATAAAGTAAAAACCTGATCTTCAGGGGTTAACAGTCATACTCACAAGTGATCATCACCATTGCAGAAATGGAGTGGGAGGACGAGCAGGACATCCAAATTCTCAGAGCAAGATGTTGTCACAACACAGCAGGAATTTGCAGCAGAGACTGTTCCTGGATTGGGTGCCATGTGTATAGTGCCAGGTGCCAGGGCATGAAGCAGTCAACAGACTAATATGGACATACAACCTGTTCATATCAGTGCCATGGGTCAGATGTATCACTGTTCTGCACTCTAGTCTCGCTGCTGCACCTATATTCTGGTGCACTGTTGCTCCAGAATTATCACAAGTTAAAACCATCTGTGATGAGTTAAGTTCCTGCCTCTTATTAATCACATTACTTTAGGTGCAGTATAGTCGCAATGTTAGATTCGGGCACTTACATGTCATCCTGCTACAAGCTCCTCTCTGCTTCTCCCACAGCCCAGAATGAAGATAACACTCACAGCAGCACCCAGGTGTGTGACACCCTGCACCCAGTGACCTCCTCAGCAGGGGCTTCTCCTGGAGGGGATCCCCCAGTGCTGGTCTCCTGCTGCACCCCTGTAAGATGTCAGTCTCCTGGTTCCATTCAGGGGTAGTCATCCTGTACATAGTTTCATCCGACTAACATTTATTATTTTGGGGGCTAGATGTAGTTTTTGGGGCTTTATGTTCGAGGTGTTTTGCACTGTGATGTTATATTGTGGTGCACCGTAATATGAAAGTTAGCGTACAAGTTGGCAGACTTGCTCTTTGTGCGACTACTTATCTCAGACTATAGCAAAAATGTACGCCTGGTCTTAGGAGCCTCTTAGTGGATATGGGCGCCAATGCCAGCCTTAATAACCCAATCCCCAGTATATGAAACTACCAGAGAGCTACTGCTAATATATTCAGCTCACAGAGCATTGTCTAGACCACTGAGCGCATTAACTGCTATGTCCAGGATTACTGCGCCACAGGTATATACAGACCAAGGGTAGACTCCTGTGTGTGTGTCTCTTGTCTGTAATTCCTCTGGGTCATTCTTGTAGGCAAATCCCTTGACTTGTTCTGAGGACTGCAGAGGACCTTCTATACCTCTATACAGGTTATGGTGATCTATTTATCATGTATATTTAGATATTTCACTACTGTAATAAAGTGTTATTTTATGCTTTCTACATTGTGGATTTGGTGTTCCTCCTTTTTGTGGTGTTATTTACATTATATATTGTGTATATATTAAATGATATACATTCTCCGTGTCCCCTATTACTTGTATTGGTGTTTTTATCTTAGAAAATGTAGAACATTTTGTTATTGAATAATACAATTATATCTAAAGTTTCTGTAAAGGGGTTGTTCACTTTACCACATGTTTTTGTAATGTGTGTAAGTGTGTGTGTGCGTGTGTGTGTGTGGGGGGGGGGGGGGCAGGATTTTGTGTAATTTACCAACATACAGCTATTATTAGTTCTCCTCCGCTTTCCTGATATGTAAAGTGAAGCCTCCGGTCTTTTACCTCATCAGCCAGAGATTCCTGTCCATAAAATGGCCGCTGATGGAGGGTCATGTGATGTATATCTGTCCATGAGCAATCACCCTGCCAGGACCTTATTAGAGTATCGATGAATATAACGTCAAGGTCCTGGCAGGGGGGATTGTTCAAAGTCAGTTAGAGATCACATGACCATCCATGTGCGGCCATTTTATGGACAGAAATGTCTGGCTGATGAGGTAAAATATAGAAAAAAAATATGAGCGGAGCCCCTAGTGCAGTCTGTGGTAAGAGACGATAATAAGTATCAGTGATATCTGCTCAACTTGAGACACCTTGGTTCTGATGGACGGGTTGCTGCGTCGTTAAGTAAAGAGCCCGATCAGCAGACCAACCACAACAAAACTAGTTTTTTTGTGCTTAACTGCCATCACTCCTGAAGCTGAATCATCTAAAGTGTCGCTATACGGACTGATGAAGGGGGTGACCCACTACCGAGACGTGTAGTCCATTTTTGTACAAAACAAAATGCTACAAAAAAGATATCTGTGTCGGATCAAATAATTACGGGTAGCACGTCTAATATCAACCCGGCCTTTTATAACTTCCCCTATGCAATGATGAGGTAAAAGACAGGAGGCTTCACTTTACATATCAATAAGGTGGAGCAGAACTATTACTAGATGTATATTGGTAAATTACCTCATATCCTGCCCCTCACACTTACACACACATTACAAAAAAACTTGAGGTAAAATGGCCAACCCCTTTAATGATTCCTATAGGCCACACTCACACACGATCCCATACTGTACCTGAGCCAGTGGCTTGTTCTCAAATTGTTTCTCATGTTCAAAGAAAGAGTCCAGTCCTCGCTCTTTAACAATCTGCTCAGACTCGTCGGAGAACAGGACAGCGTCACCATCGAAAGCCACCCGCAGCTCATACTCCGGCAGCACGATGTCCCGCTTGGAAATAAACATGGTGGCCGCCGCGATTCCTGAGGTGAGAGAAGAACATTATATACAGTAAGAATAATCCAGCTACAAACAAAGATCTGAAGTCATATGATGGTGATATTAATCCACTGTAGAAGTCCAATATTCAAGAAGAGTCCAATCTTTCTATGTATATACAACCACTGTTGACCTGTCTGTGTTCTCCTTGAATGATCATAGATGACTTTCTGTCCCACCAGTGAAAGACTAGGAGTGAAAAACCATAAAGTAAAAACCTGATCTTCAGGGGTTAACAGTCATACTCACAAGTGATCATCACCATTGCAGAAATGGAGTGGGAGGACGAGCAGGACATCCAAATTCCGCATTGAGTGCCGCTTCACGCTCCAGGCAAGTCTTCTGCCGTGAAACGTCCATCACTTCTGATGTTCTGCTCGTCCTCCCACTCTTTTTCCATGATGGTTCTGTATCACTTGTGAGTAGGAATATTACAGAAGGATCTTAGAAGACAAAGATTGGTGACCGCCGTTCTGTCTTTCTACATGTTTTGGGGGTCATTTATTTTTTCCCTCCCCTTCTCTGAGCTCTTTTTGCGCCTATTTTTTGGCCATTATTTGTCTTTGTAGTTTTGGCTCTTTGTCAAATGCAGGTTTGTTTGGAGACCTATAAAAGGCGCAAATTCTTGCGTAACTCATAGCATTGCTTTTCCTACTCATGGTCAGATGTGTTTTTGCACAAGCTTTTGAGCCTTTTTAGGCGCAAATCAATGTTATATCAGGCGCAAACTTCTGGAAGCAGAAGAAATACAAAGACAAATACTGCTACACGGCAAACTCTGACACACTGCTGGAAAAATGTAGGAAAAATTGCACACATACTCCAATGCGCCAAAAAGTCACTAAAATACAACCGAAAAACACACATCAGACTAAGATAAATCTGCCCCCTTATGTCAAGAAATGCAGCAATCCACTATGAACTCGGCTTATAGTCGAGTCTATGGAATAAAACTACTCACCTTTCCGACGCCCCCCCCCGCAGTCCTCTTCTGTCTTCTGAAGTTCCGGCTTCGGGTCCCCGCGCTCTGCGTCGCACACACCATGATGTCAGCTGCTTGGCGACAGCATAGTGTGTACGCCGCCATCGGCACACACTATCATGTCAGTAAGTGAGGGACTTGTATACATGAGGCAGCGCGGGGACCTGGAAACGGAGCTTGAAAAGACATAAGAGGACCTGCGGGGGGCATCGGAGAGGTGAGTACAGAGGGTTTTTTTTAATTGGCTGGGCATAGTGTACTGCTGGCTATATACAAGGGGGCAGGCACTGGCTATATACCAATGCATTACCCACCCTAGGCTTCTACTCGGGTGGTTTTTCCCAGTTTTATGTGTTAACATTAGGTACCTCTGCTTATACTCCAGTATCCTATCTATCTCTGATGAGCTTCCATGGACTTTCGGCAGTGTTGTACATGGTGGTTACCAGTGAGGTGAAGCCCAGCCCCAGGGCCTGACACCCATGCCCCCTCTCCCTCTGCTTGTTACACAACATAACCCTGGCTGCCCGTGGCACAGCTTTCTCTCTCATGTCTTCTGTCTGTGGAACATGTTGCTACTGCAGGAGTGAGGCCGAGCCAATAGACGGATAACAAACTATGTAGAAAATAATATACACATGTAAAAGCCATTACACAATATCAGCGAGTGACTGACAGCTCCTGGAAAATCTCCAAGGTGATCCGACCGCCCCTAACACTCCATGGGAGACTTCCTACAAAATATCCAGGATCCTACTCATATAAAGCAAGATCCAGAGGGGTAACCCCAGGCTACCACCATATATCATTCATATTACTGTACCTGTGCACCCCAAAAACGCCCCTAACTACCCCCGACCCCCTACAATCCTAATGCATGTAGGAGATCTCCAGTGCTAATTAGTCATAAATTTGTGAAAAATACATTTATATTCCAGGATTGTAGCTTCACCAAGCGTCCTTACACTGCTGTGCACTTTGCTCTCTGCATTGAGCTGCACTACTACCCCTCTTCTTTCTCCCAAATGACTTCTGCAGTATTAAAACTGTAGATACTTGCTGTGGCTTTTGTTGTTTCAGAGTGGGAGCTGTGATTTATTCCGATACACAGAGCTAAGAGCACAGCAGTGTGAGGACATAGAATGTACAACTATATAAATATAATACTCTGGAATATAAATCCATTTGGCATCTTCCATGTCAGAGGGGTACCTAAAGGACTTGCATACTTCACAAGTCTTTGGAAATCAGAGGGACAGACAGAGATTTTGGGTTCTGTTCACTGTCTCATGCAGCAACTCTATTTGCGGTCCGGAAAGTTGTGTGCAATGGTGATGCAGGGAGCGGTCAGCTCATACGTAGGGATGCATGGACCCGAACCGCAATGTATGAGTCTGTGTTGAACATTGCAAGTTCGGGTCCCCAATTAAGGGTTTGGCTTTCTGGTTAACACTTGCAGTTGGTACCTGCGAAGTTTGGGGCGAAGGCCATAGGACAAGAGAACGCTCACACAGCTTTTCCTACATGGTGGCATGATATCCGGCCACCCAGCTCTCCCTGAAACAGCACAGTGACTGACTATAACATCACTCAGACTTATGTTCTCCAATCTGAGTGAGGTAAGTAATGTACTTCAGGTAATTAGTCACTGACTATAGTGAAAGCAGTGGCCTCTGGCTGACCGGTCACGTACAATGGCCGCCGCTGTGTCTGTTTCCATCGGTTCAGGAGACACTAAGTGATTTAGTTATGACCCTGGGAAAATGAGATGCAGAGACGAAATACAAGACGCAGGTCAAGTGCCTGGAGGTGAATGAATAGGAGTCTTGTGAGTGACACGGTGAGGGCAGGTAGCCGCCACCTCCGGGGCCTGGGTTCATACTCGCCAGGGAAAAGACAACATCCATTCACAGACTTTTCCAGTCTCGGGCAATTTGCCTTCCTGTTTGGAAAGTGCAGCAGTTATAAGTGAGTGGACGTTACCTTCCTGAATGGCCTCTTGTACCTTCTCCGAGTCTGACGATAGGTACAGGTTGGTGAGATACGCCTTCAGGTATCCGATCGGACTCTTCCCTCCTGTCATGCAGAACCGTTCAATGTTCAGGCCTAAAATAAAGTGTGACAGAAGACATCATTCAGAATTTTAGGTCACTAGTAGCCTTTTCATAGGATCATAGTTTACACGGTTGAAAAAAGACACTTGTCCATCAAGTTCAACCAAGGAAGGGAAGGGATTGGATGAGGAAGAGATTTATGGGAAACAATTCTATATAACATAACCATCAATGTTATTTAGGTGTAAAAAGGCATCTAGACCCTTCTTGAAGCTCTCTGCTGTCCCTGCTGTGACCAGCGCCTGAGGCAGGCTATTCCACAGATTGACAGTTCTCATAGTACCTTGATTTCTCCAAACGGAGACAGTGCCCCCTCGTCTTTTGATTTGATTTAATCTGAAACAACTTACCACCATATTTTTTGTATGGACCATTCATATATTTATATAAATTAATCATGTCCCCTTATAGTCGTCTCTTTTCCAGACTAAATAAATCTAGTTGTTTTAATCTTTCCTCATAACTGAGACCCTCCATACCCCTTATCAGTTTTGTGGCTCTATGTTGCACCCTCTCCAGCTCCAGGGCCTCCTTTTTATGGACCGGTGCCCAGAACTGGACAGCATATTCCAGGTGAGCCGAACCAATGCCTTGTATAGTGGTAATATTACATCCCATTCACGAGAGTCCATACCACTTTTGATACATGACAAGACAGCTGATGGCTTTAGAGGCAGCTGATTGACATTGCACGCTGTTACTCAATTTATCATCTACTATTACCCCCAGGTCCTTCTCAACAAGGGACTCTCCCAGATTTACTCCCCCAAGGACATATTTTTCCTGTGGATTATTGGCCCCCAGGTGCATAACCTTACATTTATCCACATTGAACCTTATTTGCCAAGTGGATTGGACATTTTTGTTAAAGGGAACCTGTCACGTTTGACCAGTGTTAAAGGTGTATCCAAACTCAAGGATTTATGACCTATCCACCAGGTACCCACCTCTGCGACCTGCATCTCCAAAACAGAATTTATTTACATGAAAAACTCTCCGTTTTTTTGTGGGAAGGGGGTGCGGTGCATTGGGGGAGTGTCCTCACACTGCTTTGCACTCAGCTCTATATTTTACTGCTCTATGGAGCCTTCCCCTGCTCTAGGTAAAAGCTGTAGTAAGTATCAAATTGTTCAATAGAAGATTGTCAGATTACAAGACCTATTTGTGACAGGACTAACTATTCAACATTGAACATATATAAAAAAAAATGTTTTGATATGTAGAAACTTCTAATTGAATACTACAGAGAGCTAAGAACACAGCAGTGTGAGGACAGGTCAGGGGAGATTAATCAGAAGTCTGAGAGCAGAACTCTCCTAGTTACCCAAGGAAACCAATTAGGGTTCAGTTTTCATTTTCCCACAGCTGTTTATAAAATCTAAGCTGAGCTCTGATTGGTTTCCATGGGCAACTAGATCAGTTTTACCTCAGACACTTCTGATAAGTCTCCCCCATCAACTGTATTTGCCCCAAACTCTGACACAATAATTGGAGCCAATTCCATATGGAAATTACATTGGAATACCGCCCCCCCCCCCATCGTCCTATTTTATATAAAAAGCAAATTTTGTTATTTTTATAGGAAATTTTTACCGGATTTTTTAAATTTTTCAATCTAAACTAATTATAAAAGCTTCGCATTAGATCCGATGCCTGAAAAATGGAAGATTTGCCACAAATCTAGGAATCAATTTGCTCATCTCTACTGGTCAATAGTGTTTATTCCTTATCGTGTATAACCTATTGGACCCTTCATGATGAACACTTCATGGACATAGCCGCAGTGGCGTAACAGGGAGAGACAGGGCCCTTTAGCAGGCTACTGCATGGGGCCCCCCTTCCCACTTAAAAAATATACATATTAGTATACTCACACATGCGAGTTACAATCACATATAAATACACTCATGTGCATATACAATTACATACAGTGACATATGCAACATACTCACATACAGTGTATACAGACACCGTATACACATCACAGATACTACATATATACATCACAGTATATGTTATATACATATTATGCAGGACAATTTGCAGTACAATATAGATACAATGGTGCACATCCTCCATTCTTTATTGTGTCAGGTCAGATGACGGGGCCCCCTGACACTGCGGGCCCCATAGCGGCTGCTATGGCTGCTACCGCTGTAGTTACGCCCCTGCATAGCCGTCTCAGTGGTCCCTTAGAATGGGACTATCTATTCACGTAATAATAATAATTCCTTTTTTTTATATAGCGCACACAGATTACGTAGAGCTGCACAGAGTTTTGCCAAATCAGTCCCTGTTCCCCATGGGGCTCACAATCTAATCAACCTACCAGTATGTTTTGGAGTGTGGGAGGAAACCGGAGGACCCGGAGGAAACCCACACAAACACATACAAACTTTTTGCAGATTTTTGTTGAAGTCCCAGTGGCCCTCCCAACAATCAGATACTTGTCCCCTATCCTAGGTTTTTCAGTGGAAGAACCTCATTAAGTAATTAGTTAGCAGAATTTTTCCATTTTTTTTGGATATGACCCCCGAATATTTATATCCTTTACTACTTAATGGACCCCCAACCATCCAACACTTAACCCTATATCCTAGGTTTTTCAGTGAAAAACCTAGGAGAATTCTTCCAGTTTTTCCTCAAATGACCCTCTTGATGTTCCTTTCTACTTTCTAAAAGTTCCTCCTAGACCCCATATGTAGTGTCAATGTGTATATAACTTATTACACCGTGTGTCCACAGTCTGACAATTTCCAAGTCCTATTACTCTGCTCTGTGGAGAAATGATGAATCAATTCTGTGAAAATAAGTTGTACTTTGAAGCTTCAACTAGAAACATCAGGACTTCTACTGTTCTCCTCAGGACGAGGGGCCCCGGGTTTACTTTGTCTTTAATCTGAGATAGTCCCACTTAGGTTTGTTATTCTTCTATTCTTGACATAGGTGTCATGATGAAAGTCTTCGGCCGGACCACCCTGGGGGTAGACACAGTTCCTGATTGACTCCATCCAGAGCTCTATCTGCTGACCTCACATTTTCGGCATCATCTCATCCCCCTGCTGTCCATCGAGGTCCTCTACTCTTTTATTCCTCACACAACCCACCAGCGAAGGGGAAGATGTCATCAATTACTCACAGCCAGGGACATCTGCACTTAATCCTCCTGTTGTATCACCAGAGGTTTGGGGAGGGGGGGGAGTTGGTTTTGAAAAGAGATGGGGAACATGTAAAACGAGGCCCACCGTTCAGCCGAAGCTCCAATGTGACAACTTAAGTCTACTGTTCTGGCCAAGGAACATCTGATGAAAGCTGAAAATGTGCGATGTCATCCATACCCTGACATAGGCAAATAAACATATGCACATTAAAGGGGCGTCCCACTACGCAGGGGCCTTCACCCTGGAAGCCACTGAGATCTAGAAAGAGATATGTCTATTACTTACCGTAGTGATTGATGCTGTTTATGAGGCGTACTCCGACCTGGGCATGGTTATTGGTCATCAGCACAATATCAAAGAGCTCCTCGCTATCTGGATAGAGAATTCTCAGTTGCTTGTTGACCTCCTCCACCGCCTGGATATGGGGGAAGACCACAAGGTCATGGAATGAAATAAGAAGACGGAACAACTTGTGACTACATATGAATCTTATATAAATGGGTTATTGATCAATATCAGATTCAGTGGTAGATCATAATATAGCCCAGGGCCCAAGCCTACTAAGGGGGCCATGACCACCCAAACCAACCACTTTTATACTCGGAAGGACCTTCTTCCATAAAATTCTCATACGTCTGTTCCTGCCCACAACACACATTTACACAAAAGGCATTTCAGGACATTTGATGGTCTTCAAACTGCATCCTCCATTCCCCAAGAAGCTGATTCTAGTGCCATATATAGGAAGGGGGATTCGAGACTTGTAGGGGCCAAAATATCTATCCAGCCCAGGGCCCATGGCAGTCTTAATCCAGCCCTGATCACATTGTGTGGGCCACACTCAGGATCAACTGATTCTGGCCACTGAGTCAACACAGAGAACAGTAGAACAGCTCCCTTCATTGTGAAGTGGCTTAACGGTGTTACTGCAGTTTATTTCCCATTCATCTGAATAGGAGGTAATTAACCTTAACAGATAATTAACCTTTGATCTACAGAATCTGTACACCTCGTACAACTGCACATAAACACATTACTTAAAGGGTGTAACCAGTATAAATCTAAATGGAAACATTTATATAATGACATGCTATACTTTACCACTGATTGTTAAAAAAAACATTTCATTTTTGTAAAAAAAAAAAAAAAAAAAGAAAATCATCTCAGGTCCGCCTTTAAGCTGTGTATGGTGGTTGAGAGCCCCGATCCACTGGCATACACTTCAAAAGCTACAAAGTTGTCCCAAAGTTATAAAGGATTCCAGCACATTACTTCAGTGAAAAAAATCTATTAAAAATTTACATATTTATTGAAAATTCATTAAAAATTGCTAAATTGTAAAAATAATAACACCAAAAAAAACCAGCACAAAATATGTTTCAGACTTAAAAAATCTTAGTCCTTACTCATGGGTATGAGTAAGGACTAAGATGTTGTAACTCAAAAATACATAGGATCAAAACCACATTGGGTAACACATTTCGGACTTAGTCGTTAGTTGTTACTCAAATAATTTTGAAATGTGTCACATGTTGCGTTTTTTGTCCTATGTTTTTTTTGCTTGTTTTGATTGTGTCCACATCTTTCTATGTTTGTAATTTTTAATGACTTTTCAATAAATATGTGACTTTTGGATAGATTTCACTGAAGTAATGTGCTGGAATCCTAAACTTTGTAACTTTTCCAGTGCATTTTGATTGCGTTTTGTATTGTATTTCAATCAGTTTAAAAAAAAAAAAATCTGGATGCAGAAGAAGCATTTCCCTATGAATGTCGTAAAAAGAGTTTTCAAGCTTTGTAAAGAGTGGATTCCACATTGGAGGACTGAGCTCTACCATCTGGCTAGGTGTCATGCAATACCATATTCAGCCTGTAGTGGCCACTGTAGGGAATATTTGCTGCTGTGTGCATCTTCTCCTGGCGATCACAGCTGATCACTGGTGGATCCTGATGTGGAAATGCATTTAAATACTGACATAACCTGAGCTATCCATAAAAATGCATGAGGGCGCTGTAATGGGGAAACTTTGTTAGTTGCGGCCTGTGACTAAAAGCAGAAAAAAAACAAAAATTGGACTTAATTTTACATTGTCCATGGAGGGGTCAGGTCATCCAGGAGGGGTCAGGAAGAAGAGAGAGAGATTTCCAGCAGCACAGCCTAAGGGTGGTGGCACACGTGCCGTCTTGGCTGCGTTTGCAAACGCAAATGCAGACCAAGCCGCACCCACCGGGGTGGGCCACAGGCCGATCGCATCGGCGTTTCTATGGGAAGGCCTGCGATCGGGAACGGGCCGCCGATGTTTTGCATTAAATTAATGCAAAACACCGGCGGCTCGTACCCGATCGCAGGCGTCACCGGTGGGTGTGGCTTGGTCTGCGTATGCAATTGCAAATGAAGCCAAGATGGCACGTGTGCCACCACCCTAAGGGTGATGCCACACATGGCGTTTTTGATCCATTTTTAAGCATGCGTTTTCAGTCCATTTAAAAATTTTAAAAGGCATGGTAAACGGCAAAAATCGGATGCATTTTTAAAGCGCATGCGTTTTTAAATGGACTGAAAACGCATGCTTAAAAACGGACCAAAAACGCCATGTGTGGCATCGCCCTAAATATCCCCGTGGAAAGCCCTGGTCCACCCCCATAACTTCACCCTAAGACCACTTATCATAGACCCCAGTGTGTGCAGGGAGAGAATCTGACACCTGGTTTATGATACTTTTTCCTGAGCTGAAGGCCTTTAGCCCCTTAATGACGCGATGCAAAGCACTGTACTGTATGTGAACTTTCCCTTTAAGAAAACATAGTGAGCAAATAAATCCTGTATCTTATCTTATCTAATCCTACAGGTCAGGGCTTGCGGCAAGGTGTGAACTAGGGCTGAAGGTGTGCTGCATTCTGAGCAAATAAGGAGCAGGTGTACAATGAGATAATTATTAAAACAACCTGAAATCCCGCAATTCTTAACCGGGATTCTCATAAAATTGACATTTTACAGCAGTAAATCCAGAATAATTTGTAAGGATTACAGTAAAGTGACAACATGAGATTATTAAATCTGAGAGCGGAGTCATGCGTCCTGTTTTTAGTTTTATTAAAACATCCATCATTTCTAAAATTCCCCCAACGTGTTATTTGCTTATTCCAAATATTTGTGCAGCGCTGCGGAATCTGTGTGCGCTATATAAATTAAGGAATTATGATAATTAATATTATTATAATTATAATTATTATTAAATATTCAAAAACACCCCTTTAGATTGGGTTGGGGGATGGGATTTGAACAATTCTCACTGGTTTTCCTGGACCAATCATTAAATTAAGAGATGGAAGAATCTGGGATTAAATAGGGGCCTATCTAGACCCTGGTATATACCGGGCGGGCGCACTGGAGCCTATAGCTTCCTGTACCACCACTTCCCATGTGCCCCATTAGACCTGTGAGACGGGGGTCTGTTATTGCCCCCACATGTGTCATGTCAGAGGCATCTTCTCATCACCATTAACAGTACATTTTCCTCACTAAACCCAAGCTTGCCATTAAATCTTAAAGGAATTTTCTTATAAAAAAAAGTGCTACATATTTGAATACTGGTATCCTCTAATCACCAATCACTATAATAGGGGCTTCCAAGCCCCCGTTTCTGTAGAGATTTACAGAAGTGAGACCAGTGATTGGCAAAAGTTGTCATGGGTTCGAGTCCCACCCAGGTCAACACCTGCAAAGAGTTTGTATGTTCTCTCTGTGTTTGCGTAGTTTTCCTCCGGGTCCTCCGGTTTCCTCCCACACTCCAAAACATACTAGTAGGTTGATTATATTGTGATAAATACCTATGAATCAGAGCACAAAAATACTTCTGCAAAAACCTATCAACCTATGAAAATATACTACCTATATGTAGGAAAATGCACTTATAAGCCAAACACTCAAAACAATCTTTGAGAGTACAAAAACAACAGTCTTCTTTATTCAATTCTTAAACTAAAAAATCACAGACTACACAGGGACAGTTTAAAATCATTTAAAAAACATACATACACAAAATCTTAAACAGGTGGACATGTGGCCGAGGGAATCACAATGAGTATAGCACACAAATACCTCACCCCTTGAAGAAGAGGCGAAACGCGCGTCGGGTTTGGTGGCCATGTGGACCGGGTATACTATTAACATCCTTATCTGGAGGCTGCCGTTGACTTGGTTCCATATGCAGCCGGGTGGGTTATGCCTATATAGTTTTGTTTACTCTTTGATAATACATAAGTTGTAATATATGCTCTGCTAGCTGGTACTCGTGTAGATGTTTACAATGAGTTTTTACAAATGATGTTTCACAATGATGTTTACACATTTAACTATTAAGTTACAATATGTTGTTTGCTAGCGGTGATTATGCAATATTAGGCTTCACACCATTACACACAATTTGACCATTTGTGTGTGCTATACCATTGGGGACAGTTACTTAAAGTGTTGTTGTCTGCATTGGCCTTGTTACCTGACCTGCTCGGAAAGAAGACAACTTAATATTGTAGAGCGTGGCAGAGCATTTGGCGCCGAGACCATTTTCTGTCCCCGAGACCATTTTCTGTCCCTGGGACCAAAATCTGTCCGGCGAACCAGAATATGTCCAACAGTCCCTGCTAGACCAGTTTTTCCCTTTGGTCTACTTTCCGCCAATTTACAGCGCCCAAAAATGGCTGTCACACATATTAATTCTGTCTGAGTTTCCACTCCGCCAAAGCCACGCCCCTTTTCTGAGAAGAGTCGGAGCAGACGGAAAAAGTCATTTTTTCTGTCCCCGACAGCTAATAAATAGGTCTGAGAGCAGAACATGTGGTGAGAGCGCCACAAAACTGGCGGAAACACCATAGTAAATGTCCCCCACTGTGATTCCCTCGGCCACATGTCCACCTGTTTAAGATTTTGTGCATGTATGTTTTTTAAATGATTTTAAACTGTCCCTGTGTAGTCTGTGATTTTTTAGTTTAAGAATTGAATAAAGAAGACTGTTGTTTTTGTACTCTCAAAGATTGTTTTGAGTGTTTGGCTTATAAGTGCATTTTCCTACATATAGGTAGTATATGATTAGATTGTGAGCCCCATTGGGGACAGGGACTGATTTGGCAAACTCTGTGCAGCGCTGTGTAATCTGTGTGCGCCATATAAATAAAGGAATTATTATTATTTATTATATATAATGTCATCGCTGCATGACTGGCAGAAACCACCAGGAAATCTCCCATCAAAAACCATCCTGATAAACCAGGGACATTACTCATAGATCCGGGCACCGTGACTGTGGTATCTTCTTATATTTCTTATCCTTCCTTCTAAAATCAACTTTTTAATATATGCTAGTGACCCTGAAGGGCTCTGAGAGTTGTTACCAGAGTGTGCTACAGCTTCACAGGCTGTTACACTGTGCAGGAGCACTTCCCCCCTCAAACTTCATCTGGTGCCATTAGATAAGGGCAGAGTAAAGGGGGAAGTACTGAAGGAGTGTGGGGGTGAGACAGTGTAACAGCTTGTGAAGCCACAGCACAGAGGGGCTCTGGTAACACACCCCAGAGCCGTTCTGGCTCATTAGCATCATTTTAAAAGTTGAATTTAGAAGGAAGGAGGCCATGGATAACAAATATTAGTAATATATGAGTAAGTGTCCATGGTTTATCACGATGGATTTTCATGGTAGATTTTATTTATATGAAAAATTACCGTATTTTTCGACTATAAGGCGCACAAAAAATCCAGTGCGCCTTATTTATGAACCGTACTGACAGACAACAGCTGCCTTGAACTGTGCACAGGTCTGCCACCTGCTGTCATTCATCCTTATAATCAGGTGCGCCTTATAATCCGGTGCACCTTATATATGAGACGTTTTAGCAGGCATTTATTGATGGTGCGCCTTATACTCCTTATAGTCCGAAAAATACTGTATGTTGTTTCCTTCTATTAGGTAACTTTTTGGAAATCAGGGACTAAATAGACAAAAAATTCGAAAAAAAAAGACAAAAAGTCTTACTTGACCCTACAGTTCCCTAATCTATTCCTTAAAGTGGTTGGAACCCATTTCTTCCAAAAACAGCAGCACACCTCAATAGGGCGACATGAGTTGTTACTGATACAGGCAGTCCCCGGGTTACATACAAGATAGGGTCTGGAGGTTTGTTCTTAAGTTGAATTTGTATGTAAGTCGAAACTGTATATTTTATAATGGAAGTTCTAGACAATTTTTTTTCTTTTGCCCCAGTGACAATTGGAGTTTCAAAATTTTTGGTGTAATGGGACCAAGGATTATCAATAAAGCTTCATTACAGACACCTTACAGCTGATCATTGCAGTCTGGGACTATAGTAAAGCATCCAGAGACTTCACCAGAGGTCACAGTGGGCAGAGGGGTCCGTCTGTAACTATGGGTTGTCTGTAAGTCGGGTGTCCTTAAGTAGGGGACCGCCTGTATTGTAGTTTAGAAGTGAATGGAATTTGGATGCAGTACCGGACACCACCTGTAGTCAGGGGTGGCGCTCTTTTGGTGAAAACAAGAAAAACACCAATTTTTCTGATTCTTGAAGAGGACATTTGGGGGTCCCCTTTGATATTTCAAACATAAGATGAAATATTGTCCTATGTTGTTTCCTCCTTGTGCGGTGACGGAAGGATTAGACAGGTCCGGACAGATTTCTTCCTCTCCTGTTTAGTCGTCAGCTCCTGACACAGTAGACTGGAAACCCCATAAATTGTGCCTGTATAAATCTTTACTCTATCCTCTCTAATCTCCGGCTAAAAACATCCATCAGTAGCGGAATTAGGAGACCATAAATGGGGGGTTTGTGATGGAACCGTAGATTATAATATTTGTGGTGTAAACAGGAGCTTTATCTATGTATCTACCCTGACAGCATCATCACAAAGTAACCAAATACTTGTCATTCTGTTACCCATAACAGAGAGGGAAGAAGTCTCCAAAGACTCTGAACATGCAGGGAGTGACCGGGAGGTGGAGCCTGAGTGTAATCATATCCTCTATGTGCAGATTGTAATAGCATTAGGACTGTGAGAAAATACATTTACATTCCAGGATTGTTGTGGAACAACGCAGTATAGAAAGCTGAAAGCACAGCAGTGTGAGTGCTCCAAGTCCAGCTACAATCCCGGAATATAAATGCATTTTTTTTTTACCGTTCTGATGCTACTAACAACACACACAAAGTATTATACTAGCAGTTACCCGCAGACACAATCCCATCTTAATAATGAATCTTTGGATGAATCGGACAATCACTTTTTGTTTTGTGATGAAGTCACTCAATCGGTCACACTCTCCCCTCCCCGTGGAGAATACATGCACACTCAGCTGAATAATTATAATTTAGCAACTTCCATTATTGAAGATGACAGACCTTGATATTGCGCTGTGAAAACCTCTTGGTACAGGGACCCAACCTTCAGAGCGGGAGCGTCATCCTATTACATCCAATTATCATGAATAGTCACTGGACAGGTTTCTTTTACACTCTTTGGAAAATTTTCCACTTTTTTCATCACTAGACTGCAATACCAGACATGACCCATGGACTTAGGTAGCGCTATATCTACAAAAATGTAGTCAAGAATGTAATCTTTAAAGGAAATCTATCATTAAAATCCATCATGATAAACCTTACTCATAGATCCAGGCACCGTGACTGTGGGAATCTTCTTATATATGTTATGCATGGCCTCCCTCCTTCTAAAATCAACTTTTAAAATTATGCTAATGGTAGATTTCCTTTCTCAAAGATGCGCATTGAGCTAACATTACGGGGCAGATTTACTTACCCGGCCCATTCGCGATCCAGCGGCGCGTTCTCTGCGCTGGATTCGGGTCCGGCCGGGATTTATTAAGGTAGTTCCTCCGATGTTCACCAGGTGGCGCTGCTGCGCTTAAGTTCCCCGAAACGTACTGGAATACACCGAGCCAGGCTGAGTGAAGGTAAGTGCAAGCTCCGCGACACATTTTTTTTAAAAAATGCGGTGGTTTTTCCTAATCCTTCGGGTTTTCGTTCGGCCACGCCCCCCGATTTCCGTTGCGTGCATGCCAGCGCCGATGCGCCACAATCCGATCGCGTGCGCCAAAATCCCGGGGCAATTCAGGGGAAATCGGCGCAAATCGGAAATATTTGGGTAACACGTCGGGAAAACGTGAATCGGGCCCTTAGTAAATGACCCCCTATATGTTTTCCAGACATATTTTCCTTCTGCCCAGCAATATGTAATTTTAGAGAAAAATTGCAAATAAGCATCTCTGTGCACCAGGGGCGGAGCCTGCTCTGTGCACCAGTGGCGGAGCCCCTGCTAAACCGGCTAAACCGCATGGCCCTCTCCATGCATAGTCGTTGTGCAGGTTTTGTATGGGGCAATACATCAGTAATTGCGCCTATTTTAGGGCTTGTACGGCACTTTTCTGATTCATCCCCCAATTGACTTGAAGGGTAAGGAAAATAAACAAAAATGTGAATAAGTAGGGCAACTCTCTGTACAAATCACAGAAAGCATACTGGAAAAAAACAAAAAAACAAAAACGGATATGTGAATGAGCCCTCACTATGAACATTGATAGTCACATTGAATATCCCATTGTCATCCCCTGGTGTGATGGAATTACGGAAGGGACGCAAAAGTGTAGATAGGCAAGAAACAACCTAGTGCCATCTCTCTAGTGTTACTCTAGGTGTACGCACCATAGGCAGGGTATGGGGGTACTATGGGGCCCAGTCTTAGCTGGTTTCGTGGGCTATGCTATTTGGGCAAGTACCTATTCAGGACTTCTCTCAACTAGCAGGAACCAACAGGCATTAGTAAGGGAAACCGATCCTTTTGATGAAGCAGGAGATGAAATACGGACACTTCTGCCCTAGATGGAAAAATCCGGACCACAATGGAGGCCATTTCCATACCGAGCCCCCAGTGAGTAAAGTGTTGTAAATATATAATTCTTGTCTAGTGTGACTCGACTGTAGCTCAGACATACTATTCCTAAACCCGGAAAATCAGGTTGAACAATACATTGTAGTGAGCAAAGTGCACAGCAGTGTGAGGACACGCCCCCCAGTGTAATACAGTCCAGGACAATCCCATAATGGCTGCATCGGGGTAGGGATGCAGGGTAGGTCACTCAGGTCCTATAACGTAAAGGAGACCAAGATGGAAAACTCAGCATAATGGAGGCACATTTCAATCCTGACCCCCATAGTGTGGACTAGTGAAAGAACTGTTGTAGATAAATTCTTTTCTACTTTTACTTCTCCTTTGACTTGACTGTAGACGGCTGATGCTGTAGTAACAGATGCTCTGCTGTGTTACACAGCCAGTAATTGGATACACCACTGCTACTACTATACACTATGGGGCAGAGGGTGGCCTTGAGCAGCTGGTCCTCCTACACAGCTGGTCCTAATACAAAGGTGTCCTCCTATACTGATGGTCCTCCTACACAGCTGGTCCTACTACATAACTGGTCCTACTAGATAGCTAGTCCTCCTACACAGCTGGTCCTCCTACACAGCTGGTCCAACTACACAGCTTGTCCTACTACACAGCTGGTCCTACTACACAGCTGGTCCTCCTACACAGCTGGTCCTCCTACACAGCTGGTCCTCCTACACAGCTGGTCCTCCTACACAGCTGGTCCTAATACAAAGGTGTCCTCCTATACTGATGGTCCTCCTACACAGCTGGTCCTACTACATAGCTGGTCCTACTACACAACTGGTCCTACTACACAGCTGGTCCAACTAGATAGCTAGTCCTCCTACACAGCTGGTCCTACTACACAGCTTGTCCTACTACACAGCTGGTCCTACTACACAGCTGATCCTACTACACAGCTGGTCCTCCTACACAGCTGGTCCTACTACACAGCTGGTCCTACTACACAGCTGGTCCTCCTACACAGCTGGTCCTCCTACTACCACTGTTAGTTCCTCCTACACAGCTGTCTCCACAAGCTAGCTTAAGAGCTGGTCCTTACTACACTGCTGGTCCTCACTACACAGCTAGTCCTCCTACACAGCTAGTCCTACTACAAAGCTGGTCCTACTACACTGCTGGTCCTACTACACAGCTGGTCCTCCTACACTACTGGTCCTCCTACACAGCTAGTCCTCCTACACAGCTGGTCCTACTACACTGTTGGTCCTCCTACACAGCTAGTCCTACTACAAAGCTGGTCCTACTACACTGCTGGTCCTCCTACACAGCTAGTCCTCCTACACAGCTAGTCCTACTACAAAGCTGGTCCTACTACACTGCTGGTCCTCCTACACTACTGGTCCTCCTACACAGCTAGTCCTACTACAAAGCTGGTCCTACTACACAGCTGTCCTACTACCTGTTGGTCCTCCACACTAGTCTACTACAAGCTGTCCTACTACACTGCTGTCCTACTACTACCGTACATAGCTGGTCCTTCTACACAGCTGGTCCTCCTACACAGCTAGTCCTCCTACACAGCTGGTCCTACTACACAGTAGTGGAAGGAGTGGAAGGAGCTGGGCTTGCCCGGAGATACAAGTTGTGACACATTTCCATCCAGTAAAGTTTTCTAATTATTTTGTGCCGTTTTACTCAATACTGTAATTATCTGGAACTAGTTTCTGTCTAAATGTGTTATTATTTTGTCACTTTTTCGGTGCAGGTAGTGTCACTTTCAGTCACTCGATCTAGACCATGCCTAACCAGGGTGTGTGAGATTTGGTGGGGTGCAGTCAAGCCTGGGCCCAGGAGCTTTAGGGTGGTGGCACACGTGCTTTTTTGGCTGTGGTTTGCAATGGTAACGGCTGCGATTGGGAATGAGCCTCCGGTTTGCATTAGTTTAAATGCAACACCGGCGGCTCGTCCCGATCGCAGTCGGTTGCCAGTGGGTTGCGGCTTGGTCTGCGTTTGCAAACGCGGCCAAAACGGCATGTGCCACCACCCTTAGGCCGCGGTTACACGTACCGCTAGGCATCTGTTCATAACGCGACACTAGCGCACGAGGGAGGCCCTCGGCCGAACGCACATGCGTTCCAGGGAAACGCATGCGATTGATAAGCCGAGCGCATTGTTTTCTCTGGAAACGTATGTGCGTACGGACCGAGAACCTTCCCTGTGCACTAGCGTCGCGTTATGAACGGAGCGCCTACGTTACGTAGACCGCGGCCATTAGGAAGCCCATCTGTTGTAGTTCCCCATTTGAAGAGACCTGCACTGTAAACTATCAATTAATAGTTAAGTCCTGAAACAGATTTGTTGCTGTGTCCCCTTACCCTGGGATGTGTCATCTTCTATATTTGTTGTCTTTGTTACGTTATTATGTTGTTTTGTTATGTTGTTTGTTTGCTGTATGTTTGGTCCTGGGTTTATCATGATGGATTCTGTTGGTAGTTTTTTTTAACAAGACTTTTCGGCACTTACAGAAGTTTTCCTTTCACTTTTGTTCTGTTTCTGCTAAAAAGAAAACTTTCTGTTCTGCTGCCCAATCGTCTGCGCAGCGCACTGCAGAACACATGGCGGATATTGTAATATTATGTATATGAGACTACTCGCACACTCCCTTCCTGCAGATACTGACCCCCATCTTATAAAGTCTACGTGAAAGTTTGTGTTTACATTCCCGGAATATAAATGCATTTTTTTTACCGTTCTGCTGCTACTAACAACACACACAAAGTATTATACTAGCAGTTACCTGCAGACACAATCCCATCTTTAATGAATCTTTGGATGAATCGGACAATCACTTTTGTTTGTGACGAAGTCACTCAAGCGGTCACACTTCCCTTCCCGTGGAGAATACATGCACACTCAGATGAATATATTAATTTAGCAACTTCCATTATTGAAGATGGACAGACCTTGATATTGCGCTGTGAAAACTCTTGGTACAGGGGACCCAACTTCAGAGCGGGAGCGTCATCCTATTACATCCAATTATCATGGATAGTCACTGGACAGGTTTTTTTAACTCTTTGGAAAATTTTCACTTTTTTCATCACTAGACTGCAATACCAGACATGACCCATGGACTTAGGTAGCGCTATATCTACAAAAATGTAGTCAAGAATGAATCTAAGGAAATCTATCATTAAATCCATACATGATAACCTTACTCATAGACCCAGGCACCGTGACTGTGGGAATCTTCTTATATATGTTATGCATGGCCTCCCTCCTTCTAAAATCAACTTTTAAAATTATGCTAATGGTTGATTTCCTCTCAAGATGCGCATTGAGCTAACATAGGGGGCAGATTTACTTAACCGGCCCATTCGCGATCCAGCGGCGCGTTCTCTGCGCTGGATTCGGGTCCGGCCGGGATTATTAAGGTAGTTCCTCTGATGTTCACTAGGTGGCGCTGCTGCGCTTAAGTTCCCCGAAACGCACTGGATACACCGAGCCGGGCTGAGTGAAGGTAAGTGCCAAGCTCCGCGACAATTTTTAAAAAAATGCGGTGGTTTTTCCTAATCTTCGGGTTTTCGTTCGGCCACGCCCCCCCATTTCTGTTGCGTGCATGCCAGCGCGATGCGCACAATCCGATCGTGTGTGCCAAAATCCCGGGGCAATTCAGGGGAAATCGGCGCAAATCGGAAATATTTGGGTAACACGTCGCGGGAAAACGGATGATCGGGCCCTTAGTAAAGACCCCCTATATGTTTTCCGACATATTTTCCTTCTGCCAGCAATATGTAATTTAGAGAAAAATCTGTATTTTATGCAAATAAGCATCTCTGTGCACCAGGGGCGGAGCCTGCTCTGTGTGCACCAGTGGCGGAGCCCCTGCTAAACCGGTAAACCGCAATGGCCCTCTCCATGCATAGTCGTGTGTGCAGGTTTCGTATGGGGCAATACGTCAGTAATGGCCCTATTTAGGGCTTGTACGGCACTTTTCTGATTCATCCCCCAATTGACTTGAAGGGTAAGGAAAATAAACAAAAATGTGAATAAGTAGGGCGACTCTCTGTACAAATCACAGAAGCATACTGGAAAAAAAAAAACAAAAACGGATATGTGAATGAGCCCTCACTATGAACATTGATAGTCACATTGAATATCCCATGTCATCCCCTGGTGTGAGGAAATACGGAAAGGGACGCAAAAGAAACAACCTAGTGCCATCTCTCTAGTGTACTAGGTGTTACGCACCATAGGCAGGGTATGGGGGTACTATGGGGCCCAGTCTTAGCTGGTTTCGTGGGCTATGCTATTGGGCAAGTACCTATTAGGACTTCTCTCAACTAGCAAGGAACCAACAGGCATAGTAAGGGAAACGATCCTTTTGATGAAGCAGGAGATGAAAATACGGACACTTCTGCCCTAGATGGAAAAATCCGGACCACAATGGAGGCCATTGTCCATACCGAGCCCCCCAGTGAGTAAAGTGTTGTAAATATATAATTCTTGTCTAGTGTGACTGACTGTAGCTCAGACATACTATTCCTAAACCGGAAAATCAGGTTGAACAATACATTGTAGTGAGCAAAGTGCACAAGCAGTGTGAGGACACGCCCCCCAGTGTTAATAACGTCCAGGACAATCCCATAATGGCTGTATCGGGGGTAGGAGGATGAGGGTAGGTCACTCAGTCTTATAACTTAAAGGAGACCAAGATGGAAAACTCAGCATAATGGAGGACATTTCAATCCTGATCCCCTCCCCCCATAGTGGGGACTAGTGAAGAACTGTTGTAGATACATTCTTTTCTACTTTTACTTCTCCTTTGACTTGACTGTAGACGGCTGATGCTGTAGTAACAGATGCTCTGCTGTGTTACACAGCCAGTAATTGGATACACCACTGCTACTACTATACACTATGGGGCAGAGGGTGGCCTTGAGCAGAAAGGTGTCCTACTACACAGCTGGTCCTCCTACATAGCTGGTCCTACTACACAACTGGTCCTACTACACAGCTGGTCCTACTACACAGGTGTTCTCCTATACTGATAGTCCTCCTACACAGATGGTCCTACTACACAGCTGGTCCTCCAAGACAGCTGGTCCTCCTACACAGCTGGTCCTCCTACACAGCTGGTCCTCCTACACAGCTGGTCCTACTACACAGCTGGTCCTACTACACAGCTGTCCTACTACACGCTGGTCCTCCTACACAACTGGTCCTACTACACAGCTGGTCCACTACACAGTGATCCTACTACACACAGCTGGTCCTCCTACACAGCTGTCTACTACATAGACTGGGTCCTACTACATAGATGGTCCTCCTACACAGCTGGTCCTCCAACACAGCTGGTCCTACTACCACAGCTGGTCCTCCTACACAGCTGGTCCTAATACAAAGGTGTCCTCCTATACTGATGGTCCTCCTAAACAGATGGTCCACTTACATAGCTGGTCCTACTACACAACTGGTCATACACACAGCTGGTCCTATCTACAAAGGTGTCCTCCTATACTGATGGTCCTCCTACATAGCTGGTCCTCATACACAGCTGAGTCCTCCTACACAGCTGGGGGTCCTACATACAAGGTGTCCTCATACTTGATGGTCCTACACAGCTGGTCCTATACATAGCTGGTCCTTACTACAAACGTCTGACAGCTGGTCCTACTACAAAAGGTGGTCCTATAATGAGGTCCTACTACATAGTGGTCCTCCTACACAGCTGGTCCTACTACCACAGCTGGTCCTCCTACACAGCTGGTCCAATACACGTGGTCCTTACTCCACAGCTGGTCCTCCTACACAAGCTGGTCCTCTACAGCTGAAAAAATAACAGTGGTCCTATACACTACTGGTCCTCCTACACAGCTAGTCCCCTACAAGCTGTCCTCTACACAGCAGTCCTCTACAAAGCTGGTCCTACTACACTGCGGTCATACTACACAGTGGTCCTCCTACACTACTGGTCCTCCTACACAGCTAGTCCTCCTACAAGCTGGTCCTAACTACAAGGTTGGCCTCCTACACAGCTAGTCCTACTACAAAGCTGGTCTCTACTTATACCTGCTGGTCCTCCTACACAGCTAGTCCTCCTACACAGCTAGTCCTACTACAAAGCTGGTCTCTACATACACTGCTGGTCCTAGCCTACACAGCTGCGTCCTCCTCACTACCACAGCTGGTCCTCCTACACAGCTGGTCCTACTACACAGCTGGTCCTACTAAACAGCTGGTCCTCCAAACACACCTGGCCCTCCTACACAGCTGGTCCAACTACACAGCTGGTCCTACTACACTACTGGTCCTCCTACACAGCTAGTCCTCCTACACAGCTGGTCCTACTACACAGAAGGAGTGGAAGGAGCTGGGCTTGCCCGGAGATACAAGTTGTGACACATTTCCATCCAGTAAATTTTACTCAATACTGTAATTATCTGGAACTAGTTTCTGTCTAAATGTTGTATTATTTTGTCACTTTTCTGGTGCAGGTAGTGTCACTTTCAGTCACTCGTATCTAGACCATGCCTAACCAGGGGTGTGAGATTTGGGGGTGCAGTCAAGCCTGGGCCCAGGAGCTTTAGGGTGGTGGCACACGTGCTGTTTTGGCTGTGTTTGCAATGGTAACGGCTGCGATTGGGAATGAGCCTCCGGTTTGCATTAGTTTAATGCAAAACACCGGCGGCTCGTTCCCGATCGCAGTCGGTGCCAGTGGGTGCGGCTTGGTCTGCGTTTGCAAACGCGGCCAAAACGGCATGTGTGCCACCACCCTTAGGCCGCGGTTACACGTACCGCTAGGCATCTGTTCATAACGTGACGGTAGCGCACAGAGGGAGGCCCTCGGCCCGAACGCACATGCGTTTCCCTGATTGATAAGCCGAGCGCATGTGTTTCTCTGGAAACGTATGTGCGTACGGACCGAGAACCTTCCCCTGTGCACTAGCGTCGCGTTATGAACGGACGCCTAGCGTTACGTATGACCACGGCCTTAGGAAGCCCATCTGTTGTATGTTCCCCATTTGAAGAGACCTGCACTGTAAACTATAAATTATAGTTAAGGTCCTGAAACAGATTTTGCATTGTGGTCCCCATTACCCTGGGACTGTGGTCATCTTCTTATATTTGTTGTCTTTGTTACGTTATTATGTTGTTTGTTTGCTGTTATGTTTGTGTCCCTGGTTTATCATGATGGATTCTGTTGGTAGCTTTTTTTAACAAGACTTTTTCGGCACTTACAGAAGTTTTCCTTTCACTTTTGTTCTGTTTTCTGCTAAAAAAGAAACTTTCTGTTCTGCTGCCCAATCGCTGCGCAGCGCACTGCAGAACACATGGCGACATATTGTAATATATGTATATGAGACTGCTCGCACACTCCCTTCCTGCAGATACTGACCCCCATCTTATAAAGTCTTACGTGAAAGTTTGTGTTCTCTAGATCTTTTGCCCTGGAGCAGACACTCCCATCCCAAATTCTTCTGCCAGTATCTCCCCTCCCCCCCCTCGCCTGCAGGTTCTCTATATTTGGAATGTGAATCCTGCAGCTGAGAAAGAAGAAGAATGTCACGAAGGTGAGATAGGGAACTGACAGCTGACGCGGAAGTTATGGATCTGTTGTTCTCTGTTATCAGCCGCTTCACACTAGGGTGACGCTTATCTTTCATTGATCTTCTACGTGATGACACTTGTGTGTCATGGGAATAAGGATACAGACAGAGTGACAGACAAGGGGTCACCACCCGTGTCCATGTTATGGGAAATCCATAGCTGCATTATGGTGAAGCCTGAACCCAAGAGCTGACAATTTGTTTACCCATGTGTATAGTGGATTACCTTCACGAATGGGAATGCAGGCCCGGGCTTGAGCGGTATCTCTTCATTCTTCTGCTGATACTCCACATACTTCTCCACGCCTTCGTCTTCGTACATCTGCCTCTCGCTGACCATGTTGAACAGGACCCGTGATGACACGGCGATGGTTATGGCGTTCTGCGGTTTGGGCTGTGGAGGTGAAGCGGAGAGTTGTGATGCGGGATCTTATGACCCTGCGGCGGAGTATTGCTGAGACGTGTGGTACTCACCAGCTTAGGCTTCTTCTTGGGTGCGATGCTGTCGTAGAAGGCCTTTGCGGCCTGGGTGTCGTGCTGGCCTTCTGCTTCAGCAGCTGCGGCAGGTGATGCCTGGGTCGTGTCCGGAGATGCTCCGCTCATTGTGTCGCTTCTCTTCTGGACGTCAGTAGCCCGGGGATCCTTTACTAGCAGCTTCCTGGCGCTGTGTCTTCAGCTGTAGCTGTAAATAATGGATGAGACGGATCAGAGGGAGCCGGCAGTTTACTATACAGAGTTAGGACACTTCCTTGTCACTTACGTAAAAAGACAAGACAGGGATAGGAAGCTGAACCAACGCCCTCTGCTCTATGACTCACCCTGGGAGGGAGGGGTTAATGGGCTAAGGGAGGCGAAACTCAGCCCCTCCACATACCAGGCACTTAGGCGGGTGCTGCTCGCCCCTCCTGTGTACTACTGCATACAATACACACCCCATACTGCCCTGACGTCACACTAATACACAATGAACATCACCACTGTTCCATGTTTACATCAAGATGTAGCAGAGCTGAAGTTGTCATATACTGTACATAGAGAATACCCATAGAACTGTGGCCTTCAACCTATAACTTTCTGGTTGTTGCAAAACTACAACCCCCAGCATCCCCTGTGTTGCCAATTCACCTTCAGTCCCATGTAAAACAATAACACACAAAAGTTATTATAACATTTAATATGCCTGGAATCGGTTCTACGGTCTCATCTACTCATCTGTGTAATAGTATTTGCTTACATCTACAATTCGTCCAATCTGACTACCGCTATTCGTATCTCTTTTATATTGTCTGGTCAATAAAGCTTTGTTGACACATAACATATAATAGTGCAACACCCCTCCCAATGTATAGGCAAGGGGGTAGTTGCGAATAAGGCCCTCTACCTGTCAGGATCCATCTGGTGCACCTGCGCAACTCACCCAAGGGATAATGTAGGGAGAGCTCAGGTAATCTGCAGCTGTAGCTTCTACCTGGAAAGGCAATAGTTAAGTGGGTGTAAGATGTTATCCAATTATGTGGCTGTATTGTAAACTGGAGTGTGATTGGAGAGGTGCAACCACCTGACCAGGGGGAGTATAAAACCCCTGTGCTGTGGGAGCACATGGTCCAGACCTCATGGTCAGCACTCTTAGCACATGGACTGAGTGCAGAAAGAGACAGTGGGGCACATCGGTCCCTGCGCAATCCCTGAGGTGCGTTGTCAGACAAGGATGAAGTCTGCCGCAATCCACGTAGATCGCGCGCCCGATATCCTGCATGTGTCGCTTCCCCGCTCAGGTCCATCAGAGTTCACCTCCTTCTTCCTGGTGCATGTAAGTTCTTGGCTTGCGACACAATTTTCAATTTTAAATCCCGCGCTCAGTCGGAATCCGTCGGATCGTCTGACTGCCCGCCCCCCGATTTCTGTCGCATGCAAGCCGGCACCAATGTGCCAAAATCTGATCGCGTGTGACACAATCCCCTTCTAAATGCGGCGCACATCGGAAAACGTCGGCAGATACTTAGTAAATCAACCCCAGTGTGGAGCACACCTTTAGTAATAACACAGAACCCAATCCCAGGACCAGCGTCCACAGTCTGGACACAGCTCCATCTCCATTCTCCCAGTCTGCATCTACTACCAGGCTGGTGCGCTATTCCTGAGGACCACTCTCCATGACCACTCCAGTAATCCGAATCTGCTGTGAGACCGTTTAGGCCCGTTGCCTGCTACCTGTTCAATAAAGAACTGTGAGTTGATTTGCACAACATTGCCTCTGCCTGATCCCTGGATGCGGCTGTTACCACCACAGGCTCCCCATCCATTACCCAGGGACTCATCCTACAGACACTCAGGGGTTGTCCCAGGGAGAAACCAGTACATCAGCCTCTCCCTCTATATTTCTTGCACACACCACCTGCTGGAGACCTGCCAGGCTGTAGGACAGCCCTCCGGTCCCCATACCAAGCACTAGCGTGCCTAGGCCGCAACCGCCAGCCACTCCGGTACTCTGGGCCCCGGCTGCCTCCAGGCCCCAAGAAAAGGCTAGGCCCCGGTGGGGGAAGTTGCAATAGACTCTGCAGTCACACATCTTACAGCCTCAGCTCTGCTACAAGAAGCTTCATGGTGAAAGGAGCAATAGATTATGTAATCAGGATGGAAAATATTTGCACAACTAAATATATCTCCAGAGTTATATCCAGAGTTAGAGTGGATAATAAGAAAAACATGGCATCAAAAGCGCCACATCTGTCTAGGTATGGTATTGCAGCTGACATTGATTCAAGTAAACTGTAATACCACTCACCTCCTGTAGACAGGTGGGGCAATGTTTCTAGGGAAAAAAACTGTCGTAAATTACTGGTTTTTAATATTCCCCCAAAATGGGAATTCATGGAGCTGCTCGCAAGATTTTGGAGCATCCTATAACTAGTTTTCTTCATAAAGGAGTGCCTAAAAATAGGTGGGGACTAACTCCAAGCATCTTATAGCAGTCCCTGAAGGGGTGTAGACAGGGCTTCCCTGCATCATATAGGAGCCCCTGAAGAAGGGGGTGCAAGTACACCCAACAATTTATAGGAGTCCCTGAAGGGGAGTAGACAGGGCTTCCCAGCATCTTATAGGAGTCCCTGAAGGGGAGGAGGCAGGGACTTCCAGCATCAAAGAGGGGGGGGGGGTGCCTCCTAGCATTATATATAACTATGATGCAGGGAGTCCAGGACCCACAGCAGAGTTTGGGAAATATGATTGCTATAAAAACATAATGAGGCTCATTTACTAAGGATTGCGCTGCTTACTTTTTTTCTGTGAACTCCGGTGACCAGGTAAGTAAATGCGCCCCAATATCCCCCACAGTGCTCCAATAAAACTAGCCATGATAGCCTAAGCCAGTGATGGGGAGTGCCCAACCTACAACCGAAACCTACTTTTATGTTGCAAATTAAGCATTAACCTATTGATCCCTGCTGTATCACAAGTTTCAATCGTATTGGCTCCCTGAGGACACCAATACAATAGAAAGAAGATGGAGAAATTTGGATTATAGCTTCTTTACAGCGTCCCCTGAAGAGGAAGAATCAGGGGATCCAGAGCAGGAGCTCCAACAATAAATAGCAGCTTCATATAAGAAAGGAAATTTCATTTCTAGAATTCCTTCTTTTATGTGAGAACTAATGCGCTTATTTACAAAAACTCCTCCAAAGTCATGTGAAAAAGAGCAGAGAAGAGTCATTTTTACCGGAGATGAGTCAAGTTTAGAGGCTGGAGGGGAACAATCACATCAGACGCTAATATCTTTGAGTTGTATAGTACATAGAAACATGTTCCTGGTGTCATATTAATAATAATATCTGTGCTCTACAGAACCAGAGATGCAGGCAGTTGGGAATATGAGCTGGAAATAAAGATCCAGTTACTATATTTTTTACATACAGAATATGTTCTGTATTCTGTAGCAGAACCACAAGCCTGATGCAATCTGAAAGATGAGATTCTTATACCAGCAGAATGTTTCCAGGTGCTATAGGGCAGTACTGTGACTCAGTGGTTAGCACTACAGCCTTGAAGTGCTGGGGTCCTGGGTTCAAGTTCCATACAGGTCAACATCTGCAAAGAGTTTGTATGTTCTCTCTGTGTTTGCGTGGGTTTCATCTGGGTCCTCCGGTTTCCCCCCACACTCCAAAAACTTACTGGTAGGTTGATTGGATTGTGAGCCCCATTGGGGACAGGGACTGATTTGGCAAACTCTGTGCAGCGCTGCGTAATCTGTGTGTGCTATATAAATAAAGAAATATTATTATTAATATAGAACAATAAGGGCGTCAGATGTGACTTATCTTAGGAAAAATATGACTCTTCTCAGCTTATTTTCACCAGACGTTGGCTGATATATTTTTTTAGTAACTGGGTGAGATTTCTCAAAAGCAGGAATCTAGAATGGACATTTCATACTCTACCTGAAGGAGCTGGTAATTTAATGGGGTAAAATCTGGTGACCTGTAAGTCATAGGGGGTCATTACGCAGCAAAAAGGTGCAAAAACAACAACGGCAATGGGAAAAAATTATAAATGACCCCCATAATGTCGGATAATAATGGCATAATTCCCCAAACCATAATGCCCTATAATGACATCAATAGGGTTAATAATCATAGGGGCACATTCCTTCACAGACTCTGAGAATTGCATCTTTTACCCCCTGTATGCCAAGTGGGCGTGGAAGGGGCGCTGCCACGCTGTGCAGTGGGCCGGCTTTGGACGTTACTTCTCTGTGCCTGCGCACTGTCTATAGCCCGCGCCTCTCCAGGATTTGGCGCTACATATACTACCCCTATTATACTAGTGCGTGTCATGATGTCAGCCATACTTCAAGTCTACAGACCTTATAAAAGGTCCCATAATGCCAGCAAAAGGATCAAGTGATAATGTCCTCTGATGGAGCCCAAAACTTCTCCTCGCTATCACATTACGTTCCATAATACTAACTATAGTGTCCCAGATAATGTGCCGTATAACGTCATTGGGTCTTTTTGTCCCCCAATACAGGCAGTCCCCGGGTTACATACAAGATAGGGTCTGGAGGTTTGTTCTTAAGTTGAATTTGTATGTAAGTCGGATAGGGTCTGGAGGTTTGTTCTTAAGTTGAATTTGTATGTAAGTCGAAACTGTATATTTTATAATGGAAGTTCTAGACAATTTTTTTTCTTTTGCCCCAGTGACAATTGGAGTTTCAAAATTTTTGGTGTAATTGGACCAAGAATTATCAATAAAGCTTCATTACAGACACCTTACAGCTGATCATTGCAGTCTGGAACAATATTAAAGCATCCAGAGAGCTTCACCAGAGGTCACAGTGGGCAGAGGGGTCCGTCTGTAACTATGGGTTGTCTGTAAGTCGGGTGTCCTTAAGTAGGGGACCGCCTGTATTGCACAATGGGGCGCATTTATCATACAGGTGCTGGACATTTACCATACGTATAATGGTATAATAGCCACCTACCAGATCTAGCAGGAGGCTCCGCCCTCTGGATAAATTCCGGTGGGCGTCAGGCCGGCACCGTGTTGGCGAGCCACTTCTACTATAGGACGGACCTGCCATAGAATTGCACCCTCAATGGACGCAGTGCGCAGATGTGAGCAGGGGCGGACTGGGAAATTAAAGTGGCCCTGGAAAAAGTGGCCCCCGTGTTGTGGGTTGGTCCAAATTCTCGGAGGGTGGAGTCAACATAAGTGTATTGCACAATGGGGCGCATTTATCATACAGGTGCTGGACATTTACCATACGTATAATGGTATAATAGCCACCTACCAGATCTAGCAGGAGGCTCCGCCCTCTGGATAAATTCCGGTGGGCGTCAGGCCGGTGCCGTGCTGGTGAGCCACTTCTACTATAGAACGGACCTGCCATAGAATTGCACCCTCAATGGACGCAGTGCGCAGATGTGAGCAGGGGCGGACTGGAAAATTAAACTGGCCCTGGAAAAAGTGGCCCTCATGTTGTGGGTTGGTCCAAATTCTCGGAGGGTGGAGTCAACATAAGTGGGCAGCTGTGGTGAGTAGTATGAGGTTCTGCAACAGCTGAGGTGTGTATTATGATGTTCTGCAGCAGCTGAGGTGTGTATTATGATGTTATGCAGCAGCTGAGGTTTGTATGTTAAGGTTCTGCAGCAGCTGAGGTGTGTATTATGATGTTATGCAGCAGCTGAGGTTTGTATGTTGAGGTTCTGCAGCAGCTGAATATCTCCTCCTATTACTCCATATATCCTCCCTATATCTCCTCCTATTACTCCATATATCCTCCCTATATCTCCTCCTATTACTCCATATATCCTCCCTATATCTCCTCCTACTAGTTTATATATCCTCCCCATATCTCCTCCTATTACTCCTTATTTCCTCCCCATATCTCCTCCTATTACTCCTTATTTCCTCCCCATATCTCCTCCTATTACTCCATATATCCTCCCTATATCTCCTCCTACTAGTTTATATATCCTCCCCATATCCCCTCCTATTACTCCTTATTTCCTCCCCATATCTCCATACAATTGTTGGCTGTGGAGGAATCTGTATATGATGGTTTATAATGGGACAAGTCTACGAGGTGTTCATTGCTTTGCTTTCAATGGTTTTTCCCTATTAAATGTTTTTTTTTTCTCAGAATTCTTCTTATACCAACTATAAAAAAATCTAGTTGATAAAATTTTGTGTCAAAGTAAATATTTAATTTAAAGGGAGATATCAAGTTTCTTTCCTTCCCAATAACTGCATTGTCATATAGATAAATATTGGACATGACTTTCCTGTTTCTTCAGAGAATCCAATCATGTGACGTGTGTCGGCTTTTATGACTGGCTGATAGTTTGTAGGGGGAGGGGCATCTTTGGGTCAATTTATTTTGTTGTGTGGGGGGATTATCGGGTCCTCCAGGTGTGTGGTTCCCTTTAAATACCCATTTTCCTGTCGCCCCTGTGTTGTCTCTATGCACAGGCCTCGCATTCTGTCTTTGTGTTGTTGGTGTCTGTATACATTCCACTATATCTGGGACATGATATATATACATTTTCTGTTGCTAAGAAACCACTGATTCTTAGGGTGAAGACACACATGGCGTTTTTGGGCCGTTTTTGGGCCGTTTTTACTAAGTGCGTTTTCAGATAGTTAAAAACGCATGCGTTAAACTACAATTGTGTAAGTTTGTGTTCGTGCACGCACTGCAGTGTTGTATGTGATGGGGCTTCAGGGCCTCGCCTGGACTTGTGACCGTAATATGGAGGTTCTGCATACACTGAGATGTTGAGCCTTTTCCCTGTTCGTTTTTCTGGACAGCAACGAGTGTGTATTTAGTGTTCTGCTTGACTGCCCCAGCCGGAAGCAGCTCTGTGTGGTTGAGTGAACCTATCAGCAGGTCTTGTCACTTCCTGTACCGCGAACGGTTGGAAGCAAAAAGCTCCCTAGGACATCACCATCCCCCGGGTACTATCTAGTCATTCATGCGTTAATCATGGTAAATCAGCTATGCGTAGGAGCTGTCACGATGTCGGCAGAAGTGGATGTGTTCGGACGCGGTTACCATCCCCTGCCACTCCATCCTCCCCCGCTCTGTCAATGTGTGTAAGGGGACAGGTCAAATCATTGCTGAGTGGTTGTGCTGCATCTGCTGCCCTTCTGGCAATCCGTTCCCTGCGACAACAGAGACCTACATACACATACTACTGCTACCCTGACATGGTTCGCTTTCTCACATGGCTGCAGCCATGGAACCTGGTTTATCCTCCACATCCACGAGTGTGCAGGGGGCGAAATGCGCAGCACCAGGTAAGCGCAATCTATTGATGACATTTCGCTCACACATTAACATATGTCATGTCACGCATCGGGGGTGTGTGCTGTTGAACCTCCGGCACATCATTGACATAAGGTGGACAGCTTTAATATGGCCTATTCTCTCATTTGGACATTTCACAAGGTCTCTATGCATACCTTTGAGGACACTCATGCTTTAGTTTACATGCAGTATCTGGAGACAATTACGGGATGAGGCCCTGCTCTCTAATTGGCATTTTCATGAACATCTATTTGATTGGGGGGGGTTATTTTTGGCCTACGGGGTTCTCTTTTAAAAATGGTTTCAGTGACTCACTGATGTTATAAGTGTTTATTGACAATAGCAGCAGTGGAAAGAAGTGCAACTAAGTTTCCATACCACTCACGCTAAATTGACGCTAACCATTTACTTATACAACTTACACCCCTAAGGACGGCCCCTTCTCACCACTGGCCGTTTTTCATACCGCTAGTTCTCTTTCCCTTGCATTTGAACGCTCAGAACTCGCATTGCACTCTGTCCCATTGTATTCAATTGGATCTTTTCTCCATTAGCGTTGTTTTTGACCTGCGCTTGCTTGCGTATCGTTTTGCACGGCGCGTCAAATCGCAGTCATGCCCTCTATTTTTCTTTGCCGAGTCACTCAATTTTCAACACGCCCCATTCAGAGTCTTGGAGATTGCATCTAAGAACGCATTGCACCTCGCAATCATTGGCAATGCACTGCTAGTGCAATGCTGTTTTAAAAAAAAAAAACGAAGGGTTGCTAGGTGATCCAGAATAACCTTATTATCCCCTGCTCTCGAACATCATTACTTAACAAAAACACAGTGAAGAACAGTGAAGAATAGAATAAATCCTTGTACCCAGTGAACACAGCCTCATTTAAGAGAAAAACACAGGCAGAACACAGTGCGAATAGATTACAGATGTTCGGCACATCTTCTTACTCTTGTCGGTAGCTACGCGCGTAACTGCGGCGAACAAAGCATTTGAAAACACTAATATATGTGTGAAGAACAGATATACTGTGTGAAGAACACTATATATGTGTGAAAAGACATTGCAGATGTCATTGAAACATCTGCAATGGTGTTTTCTTCACACCATATATATTTTTCTTCACATGCTATTTTGTTTGCGCCGTTCCGCGCGTATCGCCCGACAAGTAAGCAGATGTGCCGAAACATCTGTAATCTATTCTGTCACTGCTGTTTCTGCACTGTGTTTTTATCTTAAAAGTCCTTGTTCACTGTGTAAAACAAATTTTATTCTATTCTTCACTGTTTATTCACATCTGCTAAATTGTCGGAGATATATACCGCGGAACAGTGAAGAATAGATTCGCAGATGTTTCAATTATCAGAGACATTATTTTTCAATTAAATAAACACATTTTTAAAATAAATCCCAAAACCATGGGTCCCTTTGAAAATGCTGAGTCTCCCATTGATCGGCCAGTGTCAAAAATGTGCCGACAACGCAAAAAAAAAAAAAACCGCAAATTACTCCAAGGAAAAATGGAACAAAAACGCAGCCAAAACGTCAGTTTTTCATTCAACGCATTGCCCCTGAAGTGAAACGCACGCAGTTGCAAGAGGCCTTAGGTGCCGTAAACATCTTTTTTTTGTGCAATACTGCTTTAAAAACTTTGTTACGCATCTTTTTTCCTGACACATAAGATAGTCACCTTTTTAAACTTAATTAATTGTTAAAGCAATTTATTGTTTTTGTTTCTGTATGGACAGCTTGAATATGCTAATGCTTCATTGGACATTTCACAGGTCATTTGCATACAGCTTTAGGACCTCATTGCTTAGGTTTACAGGCATGTAGCGGGACAATGAAGGGATAGAGGCAATGCTCTCTAATGGCAGTTTATGAAAATCTATTTAGATTAGGGGGTTATTTTGCCTGACGGGTTCTCTTTAAATTGTTTTCAGTGACATAACTGATAGTTATAAGTGTATTAGTGACATAAGGCATGGTAAACAAGTGCACACTAAGGTGACACTACCATACACAGTCTAAATGACGCTAACCATGTTACTTATACAAATTACACCCCTAAGGGCCGTAACATCTTTTTTTGTGCAATACTTTAAAAACTTTTACAGCATTTTTTTCTGACACATAAGGATAGTCACATTTTTAACTTTAATTAATTTTAAAGCAAATTTATTTTTTGTTTTGTAGGGGTTAAAGTTACAAAAACTAACTTATGTAAACATTTCACTTTTAAGGGGTTAAAGTTACAAAAACTAACTTATGTAAACATTTCACTTTTAAAATTAACTCAAAATAACCATTGTAAATGAATTCCCTAGTATGGGACGGTCGTTTTGATATAGAATATGTATAGTCTGTGGTAATGTTTTTTATTGTGTAAAGAGGGAACTTTTTATTTTATCAGGAAATAGTCATGTTTATTTCAAAATATATGTTAATATTTTGTGTGTGTGTTTACTTTATATGTCCCCCAGGGGATCATAAAAGACCCCTGGGGGGGCATTTCCATAGTTTTGTGTTCTTACATGTTTTTCTTAGGCTACATTTACTTCCTATGGAGAGGTCACCTCCTCCCCCTCTCCCCGTACACTGCCGTTGCCCGCTACGGTACGGTACGGGCGGGCAACGGCAGTGTGAATGTAGCCTTAGGGTGATGGCAGACACATGTTTGGTCCGTTTTTAAGCAGTCCGTCAAAATGCGCATTTGTTTTTGACCAGTGTGAATTAAGATACTGGTCAGAACCGATGCATTTTTTTAATCGCATGCGGTTTTTAACGGACTGCTTAAAAACTGGCCAAAAACGCGTTCAAAACGCCACATGTGCCATCACCCTTAAATGAAAATGACCCCCTGTTGGGGCCGATGTCTGGGGCCGATGTCTGGGGCCGAGCTGTACTGGGCCTGATTAGACCCAGCAGCTCTGCTTAACCCTTGCAGACCTGACGATCATACGACCAGCAGGTCTACAGAGCTAGAAGCAGCGCTGCCTCTGCTATTCCCTGCATAGCGCTACTTTGCCGCTAGGAAGTGAAGAAAGGAGAAGGCAGAATTTGTAATAAACCGCTTCTACCTTCTCCCCAGCCAAACAGCCGCAGAATCGATCCCAAGAAACTGCAGCCATGATGAAAAGTAAATTTTTTTACAATCCATCTCTGGATGCTGCTTATTTCTTTGGTTAAGATTGAGAGAGAGAGGAAGATATGGGAAAGATAGATGATAGACAGGAGATAATTAGAGATAATATAAGTAGAAGCTACTGACAGCTGGATCTGTATGTATCTTTTATAGGCAGCAGGCCCAGACTTACAGCTTTATGGTGGCACTCACAGGCAGGAAGCATTTATCAGCTGCACACTGTGCTCAGCACTTGTGTTCCTGCTGCTCTTGTGTCCCCCCTCCCCTCAGCCAGATGCCGACTACCAGTGTAAGGTATATCCACAGAGCTGACCCCTGCTCCACCAATCAGTGAGGGCTCTGCACAGGGGGCAGGGCTCTGTAGGGGCGGGGCTCTGCACGGCCTCATTTGTGTGATTCGGCCACAGAGGGGACCGGCCCACCAGGAACTTCCCCGGCAGATTGTATGACCAGTCCACCCCTGGATGTGAGGAATTAGCGCCCCACGCTGGTATCAATTTCCTCCCTTACGCCACCTTCATGCCAAGAAGGGTGTACAAAAGGGGTGTCCGGCAGATAAGTGGGCTCTATACAGCGCTGCCGCCCAGGGGTGTTATCAGGAGACCGGAGCCTTAAGGGGGGGGGGTCAGGCACCCCATCATCGAGGAATTATGGGCCCAATTATCATACTCTAACACTAAGTGCACCACATAAATACCTGCCCCATAATACCTCAAACCATAACGCCCCTTAGTGCCAGTAATAGTTCCCTCCTGAACCGACATTTCATCACTGAAAACACATTTACATATTTCGATTCCAGACGAAATTAACTTCTAAGTTCCCACCAAAAAGTCAAAAGTTGAAGACACCGGCACCTTCCCAGCGGACGCCATCTGTCGTTGGCTTTGGTCTTGATAGGATGACCTAATGTTGGCTTAGAGAAGTTTATCACTCGCTTCTCCCATTCCCAAATCAGAAGATTTATTTTAGTCCTGGGTGAGGAAAACATGCCAAGGCCCTTGCCTCATAGCTCGTAAGAGGCCTTGACAAATTGAAGCCACTTAACTTTATCTCGATGGAGTCCCATAGTGGCCGCGCGAACCTCGGCATTCATCCTAACAATTTGGTCTGAGCGAGTTCTTACATACCTTCTAAGATATCAGGATTCAGGCTTCACGCTGCCTCTTTCATCATTCCTGCTCAACAATATCATTTGTTTTTGTAAGTGATTTAATAGGCTTTCTGGCGCACGGATTGTCTCAAAAACTTTCTACCTGGACCCGGATCTGGAGGCCTCTCTATAGGGGAGAGAACATATTATTAGGATCGCTACACAAGATTGTACAAAGATGTGAACCCCCTGACCCCCAGCCTGTTCATACTTTGGCAAGAAAATGTCATTAAAAATGTTTTTATATAACTGGAATTTTACTTGTTTATTAACAAAAAGAAAAAAAAAGGAAAGTAAGGAATATCAGTAAGGAATATCATAGGGCATTCAGCTACGGAAAGTATCTACAGGGGGTCTGACACTGCTGCACTGTGATAGATAGAGTTAACTTTTTATATACTATTTTTGGAGGACCTGATTAGCATGCACCCAGTTTTTCTTTTTCTATTTCTGTGCTGCCTGGATCTTTTTGTAGATAGATAGATACGATATATGATCGATAAGAGATAGATAAATAGATATATGGATGGATATGTGATTGATAGATAGATAGATAGATAGATAGATAGATATGACATAGATAGATGGATAGATAGATATGAGATAGATAGATAGATAGATAGATAGATAGATAGATAGATAGATATGAGATAGATATGAGATAGATATGAGATAGATAGATATGAGATAGATAGATAGATAGATAGATAGATAGATAGATAGATAGATAGATAGATAAGAGATAGATAGATAGATAGATAGATATGAGATAGATAGATAGATAGATAGATAGATAGATAGATACTTGTAGAAATTACAAACAGCACACTTTGGAGATAAAAAAGAGGAGAAGAAGGTGGGTGCAGGCTCACTGAGATCGGGCTACGGATCCTCCAGATACAAATGATGCAAAAAAATGTAAGCAGCACTCCAGGACGTCAGGTGTCAAAGGTGAAGTAGATGAAGTTTATTCCATGTTTAAAGGTACAGCATAGTACAGCAGCAACGTTTCGGCTCAGAAGAGCCTTTATCAAGCTAAGTGACATAGGTGAATGGCGGTATATATATATCAAACACAAGTGATCACATGATCAAATCGTTCCCACCCCCTTGCATCAACATATTGCATCACATTGCACAAATTAGTGTTTAAACATTGAAAAATACATAATAATACATGAAAATACTGAAATACATACATGGGTATCTAAAGTGCTAGTGCAGCAATCCTTATCATTATAATACAGTGGATCGTATTGAATGTGTTCTGTGTCAATAAAGTGACAGGTGCATAAAGTGCTGACACAGTGAGTAAATCACAATTAAACAAGTTTTAAAACAGAAGGTGTCTCACCACCTGGATCCTCCGATACCCTGGGCAATAATATCAAGCGCTATAATTGACTATTTTGGGAATAAATACAGTTTTTAATGAAATTTTACATATTTAGCATCAAAACCCCCTATATAACCAACCCATTTTCAAATCTGCACCCCTCAAACTATCAGAAACAGCATTTACGAAGTTTGTTAACCCCTTGAGAGATTCATAGTAATTGAATCAAAATGGAGGTGAAATTTAGAATAGTCAAATTGTGCCGGTTATACGTTCATTTAGCCCTAAAATTGACACATTTCCAAAAGATAAAAAGAGAAAACCCACCCTAAAATTTTTTCTACAATTTCTCCGAGTGCAGAGACCCCCCACATGTGGCCGTTACTTGTTTTATGGGCGCACAGCGAGGTGCAGAAGGGAAGGAGCGCCCTGCAGCTGCCAGGATTTTAGTTTTCTCATTGACCCCTTTTGCAGGCTATAAAATTTTCGGTTTTTCGTTATTGGGGCCATGTGAGGGCATTTTTTTTTCGGGATGAGATGCTTTTTCCAGTGTTACCATTTTGGGGTTGGTATCCCCTATTGTTGAAAATTTAGGAACTTTTGTTTGAGGGCAGGAGTAGAAAAGCATCAATTCTGTACTGGATTTTTTACTTTTTTTTTTTTGGTGTTCACCGTTTAGCCTAATAATCATGTTATCTTTATTCTATTGTGCGATACGATAACGGGGATACCAGACATGAATATTTTTTCTTACGTTTTACTAAATTTGTCAAATAAAACCCTAATGTGGGGAAAAATCTATCATTTTTGTATTGCGTCTTCCAAGTGGCATAACATTGTTACCGTACTTTTTTGGCTACGGAGCTGGTTGATGGCTTGTTTTTTGCGGGACATGTTGTACTTTGCACCAGTATCATTCTGGAGTACATATGTTTTTTTGATCATCTTTTGTGGGATTGAATAGGTAAAAATCATAATTTTTGGAGGGTTTATAACAGTTTTTTTTTACGGTGTTTATCGTGAGGGTTCAATAATTATTTACTGTTATTCTACGGGTTGCTACGGACGCGGTGATACTATATATGTGGGGTTTGTGTTATGATTTAGACTTTTTTTGCATTTCATGTCTCATATGTTTTGGGGCTTTTGGGCATTTTTATTGATTTCTTTCTTTATTTTTTATTGAATAACTTTTTTTTTTTTTTACTTTTTCACTTCTTCCACCATGGGACATGAACAAACAATCATCTGATTGCATGTTCATGATAATACTCTGCAATACTCATGTATTGCAGGGTATTAGCAGTGTCAGCCTACACACTTGAATAGGCTGGCACTGTGCCAGCAAGATGATGTCATAGACGCCATCTTACCTGCAGTTCTTGCAGGCAACACTGGGGTCCAGATCAGACCCCAGTGATGCCACAGCAACGATCGGCACCCCCAAAAACGGTTCGGGGGGCGATCGTGGGGGAAAGACCCCCCAGAAGCATGTTAGATGCGGGTTGTTACACCGCGGAGCGTTAAGCAGTTAAAATCCATCTTAAAACGGTTCAAAATGCCACGTGTGAAACCACCCTAAGGCCCCAGTCACTTAACGCCTGTTCATAACGTGACGCTAGCGCCCAGGGGTACGGGCCTTGGCCTGATCGCATATGCGTTTCCAGGAAAACGCATGCAATCGGTAATCAAGACTCGGTAACTTACATTGTAATTGGTTATTGGTAATTGTAATTGAGTATTATCAATTGCATGCATTTCGCTGGACCATTCTTGATGCGTTTTTAAATGCACTGAAAACGCATGCGTTCTTGCACGTTTACAATGTGTTTGGCTGGTTTGAATCTGTTTCACAGCTGCTTAAACTTCCATAAATGAAGAAAAACTGATTCAAACCAGCCAACGCATGGTTAACATGCAAAATACACCACAAAGGGTCCAAGAACACACCATGTCACAACACCCTTATTTTTTCACTGATCCGATGAAATGTGGCAGGGAATGGGAGGCAATAAAAGTCTATGGGTCCGCAAACAAAAACTGATGAATAGTTAGCTTTTTTTCACTGATGAGGCTGAGAATCCAGGTGATGTTTTCCAATCAATCTTAATGGCACGTTCACACGGTGCGTTTTGATTGCGTTTTCATTGCGTTTGAAACACATTACAACAGCTAAGGAGACGTGATTTGCCTAATTACATTGCTGTTAATGCAATGTTAGCATTTATGTTAACAAAACACATATACATTAACATGTTTTTAACATGTTAACATTGCATTTTCTATGCGCTTTGTAAATGCTGATGTTTACAGTGATGCAATTAGGCAAGTCACCTCTCCTTAGTTGTTGTAATGCATTTCACAACACAATGAAGATGCAACCAAAATGCAACATGTGACCGCGGCCTTAGGGTGAAGACACACATGGCGTTTTTGGGCCGTTTTTGGGCCGTTTTTTCAGATCGTAAAAAACGCATCCGTTTTTTGAAAACGCATCCGTTTTTGACTGTTTTTCTGAAATTGCGCAATGAAAAACGGACAAAAACGCATGCGTTTTCAAAAAACGGATGCGTTTTTTAACGCATACGTTTTTAACGATCCGAAAACGCACTTAGTAAAAACGGCCCAAAAACGCCATGTGTGTCTTCACCCTTACTCTCCAGTCCTGAGAGGTAATCTGGGTGTGTACAAGTCTCTGTACCAGTATGTAACCGATAGCTGCACTTCACTCAGTGATCAGCTGAGCCGGCAGTGCAGAGGGGAAATGCGCACCCACACAGGTAGTCCCAAATATTAGGCTGTGCAGATGGACATGCTGAAATTGCAATACAGAGGTGGCTCCCTATTTAACAGCTGACCCCACAGATATCCTATAACAGTGGTGGCGAACCTATGGCACGGGTGCCGCAGGTGGCACTCAGAGCCCTTTATGCTGGCACTATGGCCATCGTCCAAGGACAGAGTTCAACACTGAATCTTCCTGCAGTCCCAAGTAACTTAAGAGATGCTGCTCTCAGCGCTATTTTAAAGCGCCACTTTATTGGCTGTTTGGAACTGCGGGGAAAGGGTGAAGGTGTTGACAGAACTGCATTATCTTTGGAGGTCCTCTTGCTGGACCTACCGTTCTTCCTGTACAGAAAGGCCCTGAAGAGATGCTACAATGATAGTTTTAACTTGCCTTCCTTATGCACCTGTATTGGTGGCCTCGGTGGCCGATACAATTGAAAGATGTGGAAGAACAAGTAGCAGTAAGTTACTGTATAAAATTTCATGCTGGCACTTCATGGTAAATAAGTGGATTTTGGTTGTAGTTTGGGCACTCTGTCTGTAAAAGGTTCGCTATCAATGTCCTATAACTTTAATGCATTGGTACTTCATCAATACATGTGAATTAGAAAAGTCCACTTTTGTAGACCATATACTGATCAGCATGTTGACAGGTTAGCAATGTTTCGGGGATCTGTCCTCTTTCTCAAGTTTATATAAATATATTTACTGTATATGTCATAATTTAAAGCTTCCAAAATTATCTGGATCTGAGTTGGTTAAAAAACAGACCTAAAGCCAAGAATGTGGCATCTACAGCCCTGGAAGCTGAATTTAATGTGCTGTCACACAACATTAGATCTAGTTTTCTGCAAGTGTGCACATCTCAGGAGCCTTCCTGTACCGACATTTTACTAGGTTTCTGCTGTGCCCGGTCCTTAACATCAGAAATAATGCACACATAGGCGTAGTTTTTGCTCATCTGTTCCCCAATGCTTAGCAATATATAGCTCAAATCTAGGCCAGGTCCTAGCTAATGCCCCCTTGCCAGGAGCAAAGAGGGTCTGCAACATCCTCCAGGCCCCAAGAGAAAAGGGCCTAGCCTTTTTTCTCTTGGGGCCTGGAGACAGCCAGGGCCCGGGATACTGGAGTGGCTGGCGGTTGCGGCCTAGGCACGCTAGTGTCACGGTGCTTGGTATGGGGACCGGAGGGCTGTCCTACAGCCTGGCAGGTCTCCAGCAGGGTGGTGTTGGCAAGAAATGATGAGGGAGAGACGGTTGTAGTGGTTCTCCCTGGGGCAACCCTTTGGGGTCTGGAGTATGAGTCCCTGTGTGATGGATAGGGTGCCTGTGATGGTGACAGCCGTAGTAGCAGGGATCAGACGGAGGCAGACGTTGTCTAAAAGTAACTTACAGTTCTTTATTGGAACCAACAGGAACAGTAGATAACGTGCCAAACGAATCTTGACAAATAGGAAAATGCTGGGGATGCACTTGGAGAGGGAACCACAGGGATTGGTCACCAGCCTGGATGCAAGGGCAGGCTGGGAGGTAGCTGTTTCCTAGTAGGATGCTTCAGCTTGTCCTGGGTCACTTCAGATATCACCCTTGAAGGTAGGATGATACCCCTTTACTCTCACTAACTCCTCAAAGCTGCTCAGGCAATGAGCTGGCTCTCCTCTGTCTGACTAGACTGGTCCGACCTGGTGTACTGGCTGCACTGTACTGAACCAACTGAACTAAATCCACTGTGATCTGGAACTTTCCTGACCAGAGGTTTTATCACTCCCACTGGTCAGGTGGTGGTTACTCCTCCAATGGCATCCCAGCTTACAATACAATATGATAACAGATGTGATTGGCTGATGGAATGACATCACATTAAACAATTAACTCCTGCCTTAGCAGGCAGGATCTACCGCTGCAGTGTTCCCCGTGTTGTGTAGTGACCTGCTGTGGGGTTCATCAGACTCCACACAGGTTGCAAGCTTCATATTGGGACGTATTTGCAACAACCCCTCTGCCTTGCATCAGCAGGGGTGTTGCAGGTCTCTCAGTGATCACAGCTAATACCAACTGTAGGAGTAGAGGTTTGATTAATGGAAAAAAATGTTACCATTTGGAGGACCAATCCCTGATTTTTGGTTCTGTCCTGCTAGCTACTGATAGGGGGGCACAATAAGAATGGAAGAGGATAAGAATAAGAAGAAGAGTGCTATAGGTTTCGCTATTATGAATAGGGCATAATCAACCCCTTAAGGCAGCCTGTTTGTACGTTAAAGCTCAGTCCTTTTTTTAAAAAATATGACCAGTGTCCCTTCCTGTGTTAATAAATTTTCAATGCTTTAAGATATACCTGCGATTTGGAGACTGCTTTCTCGTGAGAAACAGTAGTTTATGTTAGTAGTGTCATTTTGGTAATCAGTTTCTTTTTGGGGGGTCAAAATTCAATAATTTAGGAAAATTTTTCTACTTTTTAGACAAAAAGTCACATATGCGAAATAATGTGTAAGGTAGCAAAATAACATAGAATGACTTTATTGAAGAATTGGACATAAGACTAACATCGGCAAGACAAAGAATATAAAACTATTTAAAAAGGAATGCACCCTAGTGCACCCATAGATACAAAATCAAATGGAGCCCGACACCTGATAATGTCGGGTATATCCAAACCTGAGCCACACAAAACCATCTCACAACATGAATGAGTATAAAGGCAGGGCATGTGTCTGTGGGAAAAATGATGGTATAATCGCTATCAGTAAGTCCGGCCCAAGAATATATGAGGAATGAATGCACTGAAATGCATAGTAATCCTCTGTGCCGGAATAGCTGATATGCTGTAGCGGACCCACTAGGCACAGATCCAAGCTGAAATATTACCAGAAGATGTGTGGTGGAGATGGGGACCCAGGACAAGTCGCCCCACGCCTTCCGCCGCGTATCGCAGCTTCCTCAGGGGCCGGAGCTACTGCGCATGCGCAGAAGGCCGCAGATGCCGGGGGACCAGGACGAAGATTAAATGGTAGGCGGAGTAACGTGGCTACTGGGGCGGGGAGTAGCCGCAACTAGTAGCCTCATGTCCGGCTACTTCACGTCCCAGTAGCCGCATAAAAAAATTTACATATGCCTCCAATAAAGTTTTGTAAAAGACACCCGGGACATGAGGATTAGTCCAAAAAAGGGCAATCCTCACATCCCATTCATCCACCTACCACCCCTTCTACCTTTATAGGTAGAATCGGGGTGGTAGGTGCCCTTTAAAGTAAACCCTTATCAGAATTTGGCCTATTAAACCACTACCAGTATGTTGTCAAGCAGCTGAGGTGCTTCTAGATGATGTGTCTTTCATGGCCTGGTGGTGGTGGCATCATCCAGAAAATCAACTTTATAGTGGGATGTAAATTGGTTTTATGTTAAAGAGGCAGAGAGTTTAAAAAAATGAAATCAAGCTCTCCCTGCCTCAGAATGCCCCCTTCACTGTAATTGGTGGTCCTGCATCCACAGACATCATTAACCAGATCTCCCTACAGGGGAGGAGTTGTTCGGAGATGAAGAGAGCTTGACTTCCGTGTTAAACTCTCGGCCTCCCTGACTTTATGCAACCAGTTAACACCTGAGTTCAAACTTGATTTTCTTGATGATGCCACCAAGCTGGGCCATGAAAGAAACATGAACAAGAAGCTATTCAGCTGGTTGACAACATACTGGTAGTAGTTTAGTAGGCACATTTCTTAAGACAGACTCCCTTTTAACAAGTGTGCGTTCACATGTTCAGTTTTTCAGATGCAGTTTTCAATGTCCAAATCAGTTATTAAGTGATATAAGAGGAAGAGTAGCACCTTTCAGTGATATGTTCTCACTCATTATGATCCACTCCTGCTTTTGCCTTTGAAAACGGCATCTGCAAAATTGAACGTGTGAACGCACCCCTAGGGGAGCTCTAAGGGTGTGTCCACACGTTCAGTTTTTCAGATTTATTTATTTAAGCTAAAAGCTGGTGTGGACAGGGGCGGACTGGGAATTTAAAGTGGCCCTGGAAAAAGATTAAAAGTGGCCCCATGATATAGGCGGGCCCAATTTACTTTAGGCGTGGCCATCACAAGTAGGCGGAGTCAACTAACTATAAGCGACAATAAGGGTCATTCCACACGTTAGCGTTTTGATTCTGTTTTGTAACTGAATCAAGATGCACTGGGGTGGCCAGCGGCCTATCACATAAGTGTTTGTATGTAAATGCATGCATCAAAATGAGCGCCCGGTGTCCCGCATTTACACAATACGCACTGATTACCAATCACATACGTTTGCATAGAGACGCATGTGTGATCGGCCGCGGGCCGCCACAATGCGTTTTGATTAAGTTACAAAGCGGAATCAAAATGCTAAGTGCGCGTTCACAGGTTGCGTGTTGGCCTGAGTTTTCATTGCGTTTGAAACACATTACAACAGCTGAGGAGAGGTGATTTGCCTAATTACATTACTGTTAACATTTGCGTTTACAAATGTAAACAGTAATGTAATTAGGCAAATCACCTCTCCTCAGCTGTTATAATGCGTTTCAAACACAATGAAAACGCAGGTCGTAACATGTGGACGCACCCTCACACAAAGCATGCGCTAGCCCTCCCCCCCTCCACACACAGAATGCACCAGCCCCATCTCCCATATACACACACACAGCATGCACCAGCCCCATCTCTCATACACACACACAGCATGCACCAGCCCCATCTCTCATACACACACACAGCATGCACCAGCCCCATCTCCCATACACACACACACAGCATGCACCAGCCCCATCTCCCATATACACACACACAGCATGCACCAGCCCCATCTCCCATACACACACACAGCATGCACCAGCCCCATCTCCCATACATACACACAGCAGGCACCAGCCCCATCTCTCATACACACACACAGCAGGCACCAGCCCCATCTCCCATACATACACACAGCAGGCACCAGCCCCATCTCTCATACACACACACAGCATGTACCAGCCCTATCTCCCGTACATACACACAGCAGGCACCAGCCCCATCTCCCATACACGCACACAGCATGAACCACCACCAGCCCTATCTCCCATACATACATACATATAATAATGAAGTCAGAAGAATTATTGTTATTCTTGTGTAAATAGTTATATTTTAGTAGTTTATTTTCTGCCAAGTGTACACCACTATGAACTAGTTCGATTTTATTCAAAAGGAGAATGGGAAAAGAAGGGAAAAGTGGCAGTAAAAAGCATGCACCAGCCCCATCTCCCATACAGACACACACAGCATGCACCAGCCCCATCTCCCATATACACACACACAGCATGCACCAGCCCCATCTCCCATATACACACACACAGCATGCACCAGCCCTATCTCCCATACATACACACAGCAGGCACCAGCCCCATCTCCCATACACACACACAGCATGCACCAGCCCCATCTCCCATACAGACACAAGCCATGTAAGGGGGTTATATACAGGAGAGGATACAAGCTATATGAGGGGTTATATACAGGAGAGGACACAAGCCATGAGAGGTGTTATATACAGGAGAGGGTACAAGCCATGTGAGGGGGTTATATACAGTAGTGGACACAAGCCATGTAAGGGGGTTATATACAGGAGAGGATACAAGCTATGTGAGGGGTTATATACAGGAGAGGATACAAGCCATGTGAAGGGTTATATACAGGAGAAGGTAAAAGCCATGTGAGGGGTTATATACAGGAGAGGACACAAGCCATGTGAGAGGGTTATAAAGAGGAGAGGATACAAGCCATGTGAGGGGTTATATACAGGAGAGGATACAAGACAAGTAAAGTGTTATATACAGGAGAGGATACAAGCCATGTGAGGGGGTTATATACAGGAGAGGATACAAGCCATGTGAGGGGTTATATACAGGAGAGGATACAAGCCATGTGAGGTGTTATATATAATGAGGATACAAGCCATGTGAGGGGGTTATATATAGGAGAGGATACAAGCCATGTGAGTCGTTATATACAGGAGAGCATACAAGCCATGGGAGGGGTTATATACAGGAGAGGATACAAGCCATGTGAGGGGGTTATATACAGGAGTGGACACAAGCCATGTAAGGGGGTTATATACAGGAGAGGATACAAGCTATATGAGGGGGTTATATACAGGAGAGGATACAAGCCATGAGAGGTGTTATATACAGGAGAGGATACAAGCCATGTGAGGGGGTTATATACAGTAGTGGACACAAGCAATGTGAGGGGGTTATATACAGGATAGGATACAAGCCATGTGAAGGGTTATATACAGGAGAAGATAAAAGCCAAGTGAGGAGTTATATAGAGGAGAGGACACAAGCCATGTGAGGGGGTTATAAAGAGGACAGGATACAAGCCATGTGAGGGGTTATATACAGGAGAGGATACAAGCCATGTAAGGGTTATATACAGGAGAAGATAAAATCCAAGTGAGGGGTTATATACAGGAGAGGATATATGCCATGTGAGGGGTTATTTACAGGAGAGGACACAAGCCATGTGAGTGGGTTATAAAGAGGAGAGGATACAAGCCATGTGAGGGGTTATATACAGGAGAGGACACAAGCCATGTGAGGGGTTATATACAGGAGAAGATTCAAGCCATGTGAGGGGTTATATACAGGAGAGGATATACACCATGTGAGGGGTTATTTACAGGAGAGGACACAAGCCATGTGAGGGGGTTTTATGCAGGAAAGGATACAAGCCATGTGGGGGGTGATATACAGGAGAGGATACAAGAAATGTGAGGGGTTATATACAGGAGAGGATACAAGTTATGTGAGGGGTTTTATACAGGAGAGGATACAAGCCATGTGAGGGGTTTTATACAGGAGAGGATACAAGCCATGTGAGGGGGTTATATACAGAATAGGATACGAGCCATGTGAGGGGTTATATACAGGAAAGGATACAAGCCATGTGAGTGGTTATATAAAGGAGAGGACAAGATCCATGTGAGGGGGTTATATACAGGAGAAGATACAAGCCATGTGAGGAAATTTATACAGGAGAGGAAACAAGCCATGTGAGGGGTTATATAAAGGAGAGGACATAATCCATGTGAGGGGTTATATACAGGAGAGGGCACAATCCATGTGAGAGGTTATATATAGGAGAGGATACAAGCCATGTAAGGGGGTTATATACAGAAATGGACACAAGCTATGTGAGTGTTTATATACAGGAGAGGACATAATCCATGTGAGGGGTTATATACAGGAGAGGACACAAGCCATGTGTGGGGGTTATATACTGGAGTGGATACAAGCCATGTGAGGGGGTTATATACAGGAGAGGATGCAAGCCATGTTAGGGGGTTATATAAAGGAGAGGATACAAGCCATGTGAAGGGGTCATATACAGGAGAGAACACAAGCCATGTGAGGGGGTTATATAAAGGAGAGGATACAAGCCATGTGAAGGGGTTATATACAGGAGAGGACACAAGCCATGTGAGGGGTTATATACAGGAGAGGACACAAGCCGTGTGAGGGGTTACATACAGGAGAGGACACAAACCATGGAATGGGTTATATACAGGAGAGGATACAAGCCATGTGAGGGGTTATATACAGGGGAAGACACAAGCCTTGTGAGGGGTTATATACAGGAGAGGATACAAGCCATGCATCGGGGTTATATACAGGAGAGGACACATGCCATGTGAGGGGGTTATATACAGGAGAGGACACAAGCCATGTGAGGGGTTTTATACAGGAGAGGATACAAGCCATGTGAGGGGTTATATACAGGAGAGGATACAAGCCATGTGAGGGGTTATATACCGGAGAGGATACAAGCCATGTGAGGGGTTATATACAGGAGAGGATACAAGCCATGTGAGGGGGTTATATACAGGAGAGGATACAAGCCATGTGAGGGAGTTATATAAAGGAGAGGATACAAGGCATGTGAGAGGTTATATACAGGAGAGGACACAAGCCATACGATAGGTTATATACAGGAAAGGACACAAGCCATGTAAGGGGTTATATACAGGAAAGGACACAAACCATGTGATGGGTTATATACAGGAGAGGATACAAACCATGTGAGGGGTTATATACAGGAGAGGATACAAGCCATTTGAGGGGTTATATACAGGAGATGATACAAGCCATGTGAGGGGGTTATATACAGGAGAGTACACAAGCCATGTGATGGGTTATATACAAGAGAGGACACAAACCATGTGAGGGGTTATATACAGGAGAGGATACAAGCCATTTGAGGGGTTATATACAGGAGATGATACAAGCCATGTGAGGGGGTTTCAAGGAGGAACAGAATGGCAAATGAATAGCGTATGTGTGGTCAGGTCAGCGCTGCCAGTGTGTGGTACATCCAAGGACCACTATCTTGTTTCTAAGGGGTAACATTAATTTTTCATTATCTTCACATTATCTCTTTTACAATAACATGCACATTAAAAAAATATTTTTAAAGCAGATTAATTCAATGTGATTCCCAGTTGGAAATACTCCTTCAAGCTTTTGACATCCATAATAAACTGCAAAACATTAATATTTTACATTGATAATGTTGAGAAATTGAAAATGCTGAAAAACATGACATATTTGATATAGATATGTCTGTAACAACCTGGATTTTTACACAAAAAGATACACTAAAAATATCTTTATTGCATATCCAAAATAACAGCAAGGAGTTAGATTCTAGAGAAACCAGGTATAGTGCAACAATAGAAGAACGATATTCAGTTTACCCTTACTCGCAAAAAGAATGGAAAAAAACGGCGCAAGGAGGATACAGATTAAAAAGATCCAAAAAAAAATAACCAGTAAATGTTAGTACATACCGAGCGTGTTTGTTTTATCCATAAGGCCTTTTTAATCTTTACTCTTGTGAGTATTACCATTAAAACAATTTTAACGATCAAAAAAGTACTGCACCATCGTTTTTTTTCCTTTTTCTTCCCAAATCGAATAGTAATTAGAAGAAGGAACGAAGAAAGTGGAACGAGTAGTGCAGGAACAAGTTCCCGGGTGGGAACAATTAGGAGTAGCACAGAAGCTACGAGCTACCTTGAGAATCCCCAGGAGGGACGCCGTGCCGAGCTACCGTACCCTGTATAAGGATTTTTCATGCCCTAGGCATGCAACGCTGAGGACATTGGGTATGGACTAAGGACTGTCCCCGTGAGTACCAAAAATCTCTGGTTGGAAAGGTACTGCATCTTTTTTTCCTAAATGTGGAGTGGATGAACGTAGAGGCGGAGGATTAATCAATAGTGCAACAATAGCAATACAAACAGGTAAGTTAGTACATGATTTATATTACACAAGTGTCACTGATATTTAGGTCATACACCTAGGACCAGCTGACTCCTCCTGTTCCCTTATTGTATATCTGGTGAAAGGTCCAAACTCAAAATCAAGTCCCTACAAGACAATAACGATTAAAAGGTAGCCATCCTTTTAATAGTCCCTGTGCCTTACCCGTCACAGCCATTGGCACTCCTAAACCCAGACACGCATTTCCCATTATTTGCTTTCTCAAGGTGATATAAATAGAGATGAGCGAGTATACTCGTCCGAGCTTGATGCTCGTTCGAGTATTAAGGTACTCGAAACGGCTCGTTGCTCGGACGAGTATTTCCCCTGCTCGAGATCGAGCATTTAATTAAACAAACACAGTGAAGAACAATGAAGAATAGAATAAAAACAGTGAACACAGGATCATTTAAGGGAAAAAGACAGTAAAGAACACAGTGAAGAATAGATTACAGATGTTCTGCACATCTGCTTACTTGTCGGTAGATAGATAGATAGGAGATAGATAGATACATAGATAGATAGATATGTGATAGATAGATGGATATGTGATAGATAGATAGATAGATATGTGATAGATAGATAGATAGATAGATATGAGACAGATAGATAGATAGATAGATAGATATGAGACAGATAGATAGATAGATAGATAGGAGATAGATAGATAGATAGATAGATAGATAGATAGGAGATAGATAGATAGATAGATAGATAGATATGAGATAGATAGATAGATAGATATGTGATAGATAGATAGATAGATAGATATAGATAGATAGATAGAAGATAGATAGATGGATAGGAGATAGATAGATATGAGATAGATAGATAGATAGATAGATAGATAGATAGATAGATAGGAGATCGATAGATAGAAGATAGATAGATAGATAGATAGATAGATAGGAGATAGATAGGAGATAGATAGATATGAGATAGATAGATAGATAGATAGATAGATAGATAGATAGATAGGAGATAGATAGATAGATAGATAGATAGATAGATAGATGGATATGTGATAGATAGATGGATATGTGATAGATAGATAGATCGATAGATAGATAGATAGATAGATATGTGATAGATAGATGGATATGTGATAGATAGATAGATAGATAGATAGTATAAAGAAAGCGGGCAGCACTCCGTTGTAGATAAAAGTAAAAAGGTGTCTTTATTCCATAGTGAGCAACTGTGACAGCGACGTTTCGGCTCTGCAAGAGCCTTTCTCAAGCCCTTTCTCAAGAGATAGATAGATAGATAGATAGATAGATAGATAGATAGATAGATAGATAGATATAGATAGATAGATAGATAGATAGATAGATAGATAGATATGTGATAGATAGATGGATAGATAGATAGATAGATAGATATGTGATAGATAGATAGGAGATAGATAGGAGATAGATAGATATGAGATAGATAGATAGATAGATAGATAGATAGATAGATAGATATGTGATAGATGGATAGATAGATAGATAGATAGATAGATAGATGGATATGTGATAGATAGATGGATATGTGATAGATAGATATGTGATAGATAGATAGATAGATAGATAGATAGATGACAGTACAGAGAAGTGTCCCCGTGTAGCAGGATAGAAGTGTTTGGGAGCTGCAGACCAGTGGTCCCCAAACTACGGCCCGCGGGCCACATGAAGTCCGCAGACCATTTTCATTCGATTCGGCCCCTTCAGCATCCAGCGCTTAGAGCACCAGCGGCTTCTGCTCGTCACTGAATGGTGCTCGATCCGGCTGCTCAAGCACTATTATTACAGGTGGAGCGATGTGGCCTTGAACCTGGATGCGCACCCCTTCCTGGGCGACAGCAGCCCGAAGAAAGAAGACGCGGGAGCCGCTGCCAGAGGTAAGTATGTTTTTTTTTTTTTAACCAGCAGCAAATAGATTTTGGTGGTTGGGGGGCCCTGATATAAAAAAAATAATTAATTATGGGGGCATTATATAACGTGATTAATGGTGGAGGGGACTCAGAAAATAATTAATGATGGAGGAGCAGTATAGCAAATATCAATGATGGAGGTGCAGTATTGGAAATAATGATGGAGGGGCAGCATAGGAAATAATAAATGGTGGGGGGCAGTATAGGGAATAATCAATGATGGAGGGGCAGCATAGGAAAAAATAAATGGTGGGGGGCAGTATAGGGAATAATCAATGATGGAGGTGCAGTATTGGAAATAATGATGGAGGGGCAGTAGGGGAAATAATTAATGATGGAGGGGCCGCATATGAAATAATTAATGATGGAGGGGCAGCATAGGAAATAATTAATGAGGGGAGCAGCATAGGAAATAATTAATGGGGGGAGCATCATAGAAATTAATTCAAGGAGAGGGGTCCCAGTATATTTATTAATTAATTGACCCAATTAATTAATTCATTGGGCCAATATATAAAATAGTTCACAAGGGGGTGCAGTATATTAATTAATTGAGGGGGGCCCAGTGTATTACGGATGCAGTCACATGTACTGCTATTTATTTTTAAACTTTAGTCCGGCCCTCCAACGGTCTGAGAGGGACTGTGAACGGCCCCCTATGTAAAAAGATTGGGGACCCCTGCTGTAGACAGTACAGAGAAGTGTCCCGTGTAGCAGGATAGAAGAGAAGTTTGCAGGATTTTGCAGATACTACAGACAAGTGTCCCCCGTGTAGCAGGATGATCACACTGGTGTCTGAGGAGGATACTGGCCAGAATTACAGGGGCAGCAGGAGACCAGCACTGGGGGATCCCCTCCAGGAGAAGCCACTGCTGAGGAGATCACTGGGTGCAGGGTGTCACACACCTATCATCTATCATTGCGCCTAAAGTAAAGTGATTAATAAGAGGCAGGAACTCAACTCATCACAGATGGTTGTAACTTGTGATAATTCTGGAGCAACAACAAGACTTGAGCGCAGAACAGTGATACATCTGACCCAAGGTCTATATCAATGCACCATTTCAAAAACAGAAAAAAATGATAAATGTCCCCCTATGAGTTTAAGTGCATCCATCTGACAGCGGAATTGGTAATGAATATATTGGGTACTGAAACTCTCTGAATCTATAGTGTCAGAGGGGTGGCCTGGGGTCGGCTCCTCCCATCTGACAGTGGAGATTTTGACATTCCTAAGAGTGTGAGCTAGACAGAAAATGTCAGAATCAGTGGCAGAATACAGATACGTTGATTTAGCAAACACATTGGGGCAGATTTACTTACCCGGTCCATTCGCGATCCAGCGGCGCGTTCTGTGCGGTGGATTCGGTTTTTCCGGCGATTCACTAAGGCAGTTCCTCCGACGTCCACCAGATGTCGCTTCTGCACTGAAGTTCCCTGAGACCCGCCGGAATGCACCATCCTATAATCCGACGGGTTATCGTTCAGCCACGCCCCCCAATTTCCGTCGCGTGCATGCCGGAGCCGTTGCGCCACAATCCGATCGCGTGCACCAAAAACCCGGGGCAATGCAGGTAAAATCGGCGCAAATCGGAAATATTCGGGTAACGCGTCGGGAAAACGCGAATCGGGCCCTTAGTAAATGACCCCCATTAAATTTTTTGGAAAATAGTCTGAAAAATAATATCAAAATGGATTTTCTTTTGTGTTATGATCATTTTAATATTCAATATGTATAGTCTCTTTTGCTTGAATTTTAGTGACTTTTTGAGGGCATTGGGCTATTTGCACAATTTTTTACGCCTTTTTTCAGCAGTTCGCCACAGTTTGCCGCGTAGCAGTTTCCTGGTTTGCGCCTAATTTGTCTTTGTATTTCTTCTGCTTCCGAATGTTTGCGCCTTATTTAAAATTGATGTGCGCCTATATGGGAGCAAATAATTGAGCAATAACACGCCAGTCCTGAGCGTACTTAACTGCTCTATTAATCTCTATGGAGCTGACGGAAATTGCTGAGCACTGCACTCGGTGATCTCCGTCAGCTCCATAGAGATTAATGGAGCAGAGCAGTTATGTGCGGCCGTCTGCTCCATTAATCTAACAGAGCAACGAGAGGTGCGACGGACCCCTCATTTACGTGATCTGTGGGGGTCTCAGCACTGATATGGCCGTGGATAGGGCCTATGTTTTCTCCGTGGGCAAACCCCTTTCATGCCTGCATCTCCTACAATAAAAAAAATCTACAGTGAGATAAATGATGTATTAATTATCATTTTGTTATTTGGATTCCATACAACATGTAACCTTTTAAAAATTCCAGGTCCTGATTTTACAGCTCATCAAATCTTCCGTGCACCTCAGACGCCTCCTCAATCACACAGAATTACTGATAGCGCTGCTCTTATCTCCTGATAATGTGATACTTTGGCTTCACAGTACACATGTGTCATCTCCCTAATATGTGCCGCTCTAAATATTGGCCATCACCTCCAGTGGAAAATCCAGAAGCTAATCAGAACACACACAGATCTCAGAAGCCTCTTCTTATGGAGATGTTTCTATGGACCACGAAATGGAAAGTGTATCCACAAGATCAGTGTAACTCCTTCTACAAGTACACGTCTGAAGGTTTGGCCTCTATGATCTGGTCTACACGTTTAGATGGGTCCTTGTGGATGATACATTTGTGCCCACAGACAAAATGCAACATATAACCTGGGTCGTACACTCAAAGGGCAGCACAGTGGATCAGTGGTTAGCACTATAGCTTTGCAGCACTGGTGTCCTGGGTTCAAGTCCCATCCAGGTCAGTTTGTATGTTCTCTCTGTGTATGTGTGGGTTTCCTCCCACACCCCAAAACATACTGGTAGGTTGATTAGATTGTGAGCCCCAATGGGGACAGGGACTGATTTCGAAAGCTCTGTGCGGAGCTGAGTAATCTGTCAGCGCTATATAAATAAAGGAATTATGACCCCCACATTAATACATTAGCAGTGTCATTCAGACATTGTCGTCTGTTGGGGGCCTCTCTGGAAGCAAGATGGTGGGTGCCCTGGGTGCGCACCCTGGTAGCCCCACCTATAATCCGGCCCTACGTGCCTCTGCTTGCATTGCCGGGAATCTGTGGAGAGATGAATTCGGACCCACTGAGTGAAGAGGAATGACAGAGATGAGTATCCATTTTTTTTTAACCGCTGGACTGTGGCTACACCTTCGGCTCAACCCGCCTCCTGTGGCTTTGCAGCTGTTGAGTGTTGGGATAAGCAGAAGGTGGGACACATTGGGTAGCCACGGGACAATCACCCAGCCACCCTGGATGGTGGGACAGTGATGAAAAACCAAGACTGTCCCGACAAATCTGGGGCAGTTGGTAGCTATGCCTTATGAAAATGAAAGCCATGTAATTCTAAGTGAGCGGTTACCATTAGATCACATGACCCAACTGAAAAAGAAGGATGCCTGGAATTTATAGATTTTTTTTAAACTACTATGTAAGGTAAAACTAAAAGTGTAATATACTAGAATACCAGACCCCTCAGGTCGGGTATGAAATGTCCTTTCTAGAATTTCCTCTTTTATGTAAAATCTCACCCATTTACCAATAAAAAAAAATCCATCAGACAAATATGACGTTTAGTGGTTTCAGGGGGAGCGTCACTTCAGACACACCTATATTCTATAGCACCTAGAAACATGCCTTGTGTTATATTAAAGATAAGTATCTTATCTTTTTAGAAAACATCAGGCTTATGGCTTTGTGAGATACAGAGCCAGAGATACAGGCAGCTAAAGACATAGTTGGAAATGCAAGATCCAGTTCCTGCCGATTTTTTTTTTAACACCCTGTTTGTCCAGTTTTGTACCTCACAGAACCATAACCTTGATGGGATCGGAAAGATGAGATTCGTATCAGCAGCATGTTTCTATGCTACAGAATATAAGGGCTTCTGAAGTGACGCTCCCACTGCAACCACTAAACTTGACTCATCTCATGTGAAAATGAGGTGAGAAGAGTCATATTTTCTGATTTTGGATCAGATTTTTTTTTTTATAGGTAAATGTGTGATATTTTACATAAAGGAGGGGATTCTTTAAAGGACTTTTCATCCTCCACATGAGGGGGCTGCTAGTTTAGTGGGGTAAAACCTGGTGAAAGGTTCCATTATATATTTTAGGGTTAAGGAATATCCTGAAAGATGCTAGTATGACAGAAGAGTTTATTGATAATAATAATTATTACTATAAACCTAATCGCAATAGTTTGGCAAGCAGCTAACATGCAGATTTGTGGGTAGGAAAACCCAGTGATGCTAATGAAGTCTAAATGAGACGTCTGAATTAGGTTTTGGTTGAACTCCATGCAAGCGCTGCCAACATTTGCGAATAATTAGGAAGGGCGTGCATAATGGAAGAAAACCAAATTTCTTTAAATTCATATTAGCATGCATTTAAATAATTTAGCTTTTTGTAGACAGAACCATGAATACATCGCTGGCAAAGGCAGAAATATTTGGAATGAAATCTAAAATTAGGTTATAAGGTAGGAGAAGAGGTGTATATAGGAACCAGAGGAGCCCCCATGGGAAGCCGAATGTCCATCATTCAGTCCTTTTTACCAATCCAGATGTTTCATAGAAGTCAGTTTAGAAAGGGCAGATGTGGGCTCTGCGCTCCATTGACTTCTATGGCCTGTCCGGATTGGCTCAGAGGATGGCGAAAGCTGGAAACGCTATGGAGTAGAATCACGGATTTACAGATGAGGGGTGGGGGGTTAAAAGCCAATACTTCACACAATCAGAACGGGGATCTTGTAGATAAATATTGTTAATGACCCAACCCCTTTAAGTCTTGACAGCGCCATCATAGGTAGTCTAGTGGGACTGTGTTCACGGACCCCTCCCGTTTTCCAATCAAAAGGGGGGCCCAACGGGCTCACAGTACCAGCTACCCCCCCCCCCCCCCACCCCATACCCGGCCAATCAGTCTGAGAAAAAGATTTTTAAAAACTATATTCACCTTTCAGATTCTTCTCCCCGGCCTCGCGGCTCCATCTTCACCTCTTCCTGCCTGGGCCTATCACTATGACACGGTAATCGCGTGACATCGTAGTGATGCGCCCAGGCCTGAAGACGGAGCTGTGGAGTCGGGGAGAAGAAGCCGAAGGTGAGTATAGATTTTTTTTAAAGAGGGCCCTGCTGTAGACATCGCATTAATGATGGGAGGGATTTATGTAAAATGGGCATTTCCTTAAAGGGGAGGCATCTGGGGTGGACATTTCCTTAAAAAGGCACATCTGGGGTAGACATTTCCTTTAAGGGAGGCATCTGGGGTGGACATTTCATTAAAGGTGACATCTGCTGTGGACTAGGGATGGCTGACTGTGGACTGGGGGGCTGACTATATACTTTGGGGACACGTGCTGTGGATACCTATATACTGAGTGGGCACGTGCAGGGGCTGTCTATGTACTGAGTGGGCACATGCAGGGCTATCTATATACTGAGTGGGTACGTGCAGGGGCTATCTATATACTGAGTGGGCATGTGCAGAGGCTATATATATACTAAGTGGGCACATGCAGGGGCTATCTATATACTGAGTGGGCACGTGCAGGGGCTATCTATATAATGAGTGGGCACGTGCAGGGGCTATCTATATAAATATACAGTTCCCCTATTATAACTATATACACAACACCTCCTATAATAACTATCTACCCCCTATAACTATATACACCACCCTATAATAACTATATACACCTCCTATAACTATATACACCACCCTATAATAACTATATACACCTCCTATAATAACTAACTATATTCCCCCCAATAATAACTATATACATAACACCTTTTATAATAACTAACTATATACCCCACCAATGATAACTATATACAGTTATATACAGTTTATTTTATAAATAAAATTGTACATCACCTTCCTCCGTTCCCCCGATGCGCGCCGTCCTCGTCTTCTTCCCTCGCGGTTATCTTCGGAGGTGTACCAAGATGGCGGCGCCCTGCTAGCAGCAGGCGCAGTGACATCACACACGGCGTCGGCGCCGTGACGTCACACACGGCGTCGCCGCCGTGAACACAGGGCGCCGCCATCTTGATTTTACACGGATCGTCAAATGGCAGAGCAGGGAACTTATTGTTCCCTGGCTCTGCCATAGCATTAAGTGTTAGTATGCCCCGGTAGTGCGGTAGTAAGCCCGGACCCAAATACACAGTGGGCGAATCGGGCGGTCATTTGACCGTTCGAATCGCCCACATTTGGTGGAGGCCCCTTTAAGAGCAAAGTGGTGGGGGCCCCGGGGCTAGCGCCCCGTGTGCCCCCCCTATGATCCGGCCCTGCACAGGAGGGGTGCAAAGGTCCTCGTAAAAAATCCTTTATCCCTAAAAAAAAATTAACCCTTCATGGTACTTTCATTTTTTGTATTTTTGCTAAATCCATTTTCTGTTTTCATAACCTGGTAAAACTGAATATTCCACATGAATTCTGGGTTCAGTTCCTTGCGTTTACCAGCCAAAATTATTCTGGGGACCATCCTCCCTTGTAGTCTCCAAATTGTCATCTGTTGGAACTCTGGGTCCACAATTGTGTTGGAGTATTTTTGGTTTCTCCAGGGGGATAATCCACACTGGATGTGATGATTCCAAGGATATTTTTCTTAATTTTTATTTGCTTTTTTTCTGGGCTGTATGAATATTATTGCCCCTACAAGTCTGGGATCACTTACTACATCTGGTACTAGAATAAGCTTATTGGGGAATGGAGGATGTGTCTGTGGTGGCTTTTGTGTACAAGTGCATTGAGAGCAGGAACAGATGTACAAGGATTTCATGGGTGAAGGTTCTTCTCAGCATAAAATTTGGTGGACTGTTTGGGTGGCCATGGGCCCCCTAGAAGGCTTGAACCCTGGGCAAACCACCTATATTATAATCCAATACTGTTATTACTATAGATTGCAAAACTTTAGTCCAGGTACATTTCCGTCTAGAAACAAAGTGTTGGGATATTTGGAAGGGGTCACCTCTTCTGACATCTCTTTTTTTAAATACTTGGATTTCCAATAAAACAACTATTCTTTAGCTTTTTTTGTAATAGAACTTTACATTCAGCCCCCAATTATCTGATGCCATCGGACAACAGACAGTAGACCGGGATCTTACTAGATGTCCCCTATTGAGGGGAAATCCCTTTGTGACCGCGATCCACTGCTGATGAGTTGATCACAAGATGATCTGTAGTCATGTGTCTACTGGGAATCTCCCAATCATAACTCAGTATGTGGTGTAAGCAAAAATATCTCTTTTTTTATTTTTTTTTTGTGGTTTGTCTTTCTCTGTAGATCTGAGTGATGTAATCTCTCCCACACAGATGACATGTCAGCTAACCTATCAGTATAATATGCAGTGTAGGAAGAAAGTTAATATTATAAAGTAATAATGTAAAAAAAGTTGAGAAACGGGAGGGGGGAGTACAAAGGTTGCATTTGGAGTCTTAAACTAATTTTAAATTAGTCCCGTTAAAATGAATGGAAACTCAAAGGAACACAAAATAAATCTAGGGTATTTACCATCTTAAAGGGGATGATGTTATATCAATTTGTTTAAGAACGAGGGTCCCATTCTCGATAATTGAGAGATCGCTCTTGTATTTCCAACTTTCTCATAGACAGATAATGAGAGTGCTGGAGATACCTGAGCTCTGTGTTTAGGAATACCTAACACTCTCATAGCATTGAAGAGGGCAGTACCTCGACTTGCTGCTCAATGAGTTATTGAGAACAGGAACCCCGTGGTGGGGTCTAGTCTTGTGATAAATTGTGCTCCCAACAGTCAGACCCCCACCAGTCAGTTTATTAAAGGCAGCCCCAAGGTTACGTACAAGTGCAGTTCTGTAGGTATGTTCTTAAGTTGAATTTGTATGTAAGTTGTGTTTTATAATTGCAGCTCCAGACAAATAATTTTTTGTCCCTGTGATCATTGCAATCTGGGTCTATAGTAAAGCCTCTAGAGAGCTTTACCAGATGTCACAGTGTGCAGAGAGGTCTGTCTGTAACTAGGGGTCGGGTAAGTTGGGTGTCCTTAAATCAGGGGCTGCCTGTTTTTGACTATTCTGAAGATAGATGGACAACAACCAGACATTGTACAATGTCTTTATGTTAGCCTTCGGAATGCTGATGCAGAAAGATCACCAAGGTCCTTTATGAGGGTGTGATACACATCCATTAAGTCATACGGGTACAAAACATGCTGGACACATCACGAGAACAGAACATAAAATGCCCATGTCACATATGGAATTACTTGGTCTGCAAACACTTGTGGGACTTTGGGAGGTCTACTCCGTCATTTAGAGGTCTCACTTCTGAGAGAGTTGGCAAGAGATTGGACCTACACTGATCAGAAAGTTATCCCTTATGCCGTAGGCATGGGATAAGTTTTATACTTTTCACTTCCCCACTTCCATTTAAAGGGGCTTTCACAGTATCTATAGAAAAGGGGATGAATATCAGATCACTGGGTGTCCGACCTCTGGCAAAACACAAGAATAGCTGTCCACAAGTGCCAAAGTGAGTAGAGAAGTTGTGCGCCTGTAGGACCAGTGAATCAAAGGAATCAATAGAGGGGCGTATCTCCGCTCCATGCACCTAAAGGAACTTACAGGCCTACATTTTTGTGATCTCAAGGGGCCCCAGTGGTTGGACCCCACAGCGATCAGACATATATTCCCCCTTCGTTCGTTAGGACACAGGGATCATTCACCGCACTTAATTTGTGAAGATATACGAGTCCGATTTCCAACTTCAAACTCTTATTTGAAGTTTTCTTTTGCTGCTCTAATTTCCTTTGCCACCTGATGCCGGTCGGGGCTTACCACTTCATTTATACTCTGCAAAAAACAGCAATGAATCTTTCCCAGGTTTCATTTTTCCAAGAGGTCATCTATAAGGCCATAAATCAGCAGACCGCCATTCTCCTGAGTGACATCAGCGCAGTAAATTCCTTAAGGCTGGAGCCGAAGGAAAAAAAAAGAGAAGTCGAGAGCGTACAGATGCCCCAATAAGGAAACCGAGAGATTAATGTCCAGATCTGCATGGCTTGAAACGTTACGTTCTAATTACAGTTCTGGAGGCCTACGAGCCAAGGAAAATACACATAAAGGTGGTTACAAAAGAAATCATGGGAGACCTCTCACCTGGTCCTTATTATACAATGCGCTAGACGTTTTACTGCCATCTTTACTGCCCGTTTTCTGTTGCTAAAAGTTGACAGATTTTTCGACATAACAAGAAATGTGTTTTTCATTTTCCGCCAATCAGACCCACGTTGGCCGGGTCATCTGCTGAGCCTGGGAAAAGGAATGAAAAGCGTAGAGAAGGACATTTCTGAACTCTCTCAGCCAACTCAACGCCCTCCAGGGCAGACTTGGCCACCAAGAATCAACAGGTTTTCAATTACCACTTGGAAGGCTGGTATATTCATCATGGCAAACGTCACTCCCTCGGTGGAAAATGGAAAATTGGAGGAAAGTTTCCTCCTCGTTACCATTGACTTCAGTCATTCTTCGAACAGCTGGCCTTACCCATCAAGGTTCTGCAACCCAAAGTAAAAGTAATTTTTTTTTAACGTTTCTTTTCAGGAATTTAAGGGACTAGACCAGTGGTGGCAAACCCATGGCACAGGTGCCAGAGGTGGCACTCAGAGCCATTTCTGTGGGCACCCAGACCATCACCTCAGGACAGAGTTCACCAAATAGGACCAAATCCACCAAATCTTCATGCAGTCCCAGGCAACTTAAGATATCCTGCTCTCAGTGTTATTTTAAAGCAAAACTTCATTGTCTGTTTGGAACAGAAGTGCATTATCCTATATTTGGCTTAGGGCTTAAGCAAAGGTATTTTCACCTTAAAATACCCCGGAGAGGACAATGGACCTTGCCCAGGAAATTACCATATTGAAATGATGGCGCAACCACCGATGGCTATGACCACCGATGGTACCAGAAGCAACAATCAGTAGTCTGACCACACAAATCCGACGTCATCAATGAGTTCAAAGCAGGTCGGAAGAGGCAGCGATCCAGAATCAAGAGTCAGCCCAGTTCACAGTGAAGACTTGAACAAGACAAATACCATGACAAGATATGGCACAGTGTAGCGAGATTACAACATATGATCGTGATTGATATAAAGTGGATGGAGACATATGACGGCAGCCCTTGTGCTTACTCATGGTGTACAGGAGTCTTGCACATCGGCTCTTTGTGTATTATGTCTAAAGACTATGATGTAAAAATTCAGCCCAGGGCTTTGTTACCATGACATGAAAAAGTCGTCTGACCGGATTATTTATCCATCAGATCAGCCCCGTTGTTTGCAGACGCATCGAGGCTGAGTCTGACATTTACTTTCTTCTCTGTTAGAAGTTACTGGAAGCACAAATCCAATGCATCAAGCAGAGGAGTCCGGCTGTGTGACCCTGGCTCCTGGGAAGGAGGTTTACCATAGATTAAATTCTAGATCTTAATTAAAGATATGGGAAGAATTGCTGCTAATCCAAACATAATTGTAACCCTAAAGGAAACCTAGCATCAGTAATCTACCTATTAATGTAGATCTGATGCTATGTTCCTATTAACTGACTACGGTAAACCCTAATACTTAGCTTACAAAGTGTTATAGTGTTAGCTAAGCTAAACTTTATTTACCTATCTTTCTATGTAATATGGCGCCGTGCGCTGTATATTCCTTTGGAGAGGGGCGGGGGTGAGCTGCGCTCATCCCCTGCTCCTCTCCACAGCGCCGATGTATGCCCGCATTACTGTGGTACAGTAGGCATACATCGTTTGAATGTAGCCTTATATGTATATTTTCCAGAGAGGGTACTGGGGTTTGGGAGCAAAGGTGACTCCACACCCCGCTGCGATCTCTCCCTGCATGCACATTCTCAACACAATCCTACTACTACTCCTGCCATTCACTGCTCCCACATCAGTGCCAATGGGAGCGCTGCTATATGTGTGTATGCCGGATTGAGACCGAAGGGCTCTGGGGTTGTTACCAGAGCTCCTCCATGTTATAGCTTCACAAGCTGTTACACTATGCATAAGCACCTCTCCCCCCTTCTTCAAGAGCACTTCCCCCTCCCTCTGCCTGCTGTAATCTCACACAGTGGGAGAGGGAAGCACTTCTGCACACTGTAACTGCAGCCGGTGAATCTACATGATTGAATTGCTCTGGTAACAACTCCAGGAGAATGCTGGATCATTAGTATAATTTTTAAAGTTGATGTTAGAAGGAAGGAGGCCATGTATAACAAATATAAAAAGACTACCACAGTCACAGTGCCTGCTCTTGGTAAATCTGGTCTGTATTCAGGATGTGACACAGTTGCACCTTTTTTGTTTGGTGAACTTTAGTTTATGCTATTGCAATACAATTGTGTCGCTGATCAGTTAAAGATGTTGTGCAAACTAGGAACATAGGGGGTATAGCTCAGTGGTAGAGCATTCGGCTGCAAACTAGGAACATACAACAATGAGTCTTGTTGGACACAGTGGGGCACATTTACCCGTTCCGTCGCAATCCCCAAGATGCATTGTCCGACGAGGATTCGGAGCTGCCTTGATTCACTAAGATTGTGCGTCTAATTTCCTGCATGTGTCGCTTCCCTGCTCAGGTCTCCCAGGAGTTCACCATCTTCTTCCTGGTGCATGTAAGTGCATGGCTTGCGACACAATTTTGAATGTTAAATCCTGCACTTAGTCCGAATCAGTCGGCCCGCCCCTGATTTGTGGCGCATGAAAGTCGGCAAAATCCGATTGGGTGCGCCAGAAACCCCAGTTAATTGCTGCGCAAAATGGAAAAAGTCGGGAAACCTGGTGAAAATGCGATCCGCAGACCCTTAGTAAATGTGCCCCAGTGTAGCCACAACACAAAAGTGGCGCAAACATTGTTTAAATACATGTGCAAAATTTCTCCCTTCTTGCCAATGCCCTTTTTAGTTTTTGTGTTTTTCATTTTTCACTCCCCGCCTTCAAAAATCTATAACTTTTTTTATTTTTCCATGTAAAGAGCTTTATAGTGATGGTATTTAATATTCCATGCCATGTGCTGGGAAGTGGGGAAAAATTCTAAATGCTGTGAAAATGTTGAAAAACCGTATTTGCGCCATTTTCTTGTAAGCTTGGATTTTACGGCTATCACTGTGCGCCCCAAATGACATGTCTACTTTATTCTTTAGGTTGGTTTGATCATGGGGATAATACATTTTTATAGGTTTTGTAATGTTTTCATACACTTACAAAAATGGAACCTCTTGTACAAAAAAAATCTTCATTTTGCCATCTTCTGGCGCTACTTCTTCATAGTTTGGTGTGCGGAGCTGTGGGTGGTGTCATTTTTTGCCACTCTTTTGGCCATTGTAACACCTAGATATGTTTATTTATGAACCTTCCATTGTAGATTTTGCTTTATGGATCTTGTCTTATTGGAAGAACCTATTACATAGGCTCGACAAGAACCAACAGGTCGCATGCGCACTCATGTGCCTCCATGTTCCCCCTCAGCGTTGCAGGCTCACTCACCTCTCCACAATCCAACATTGCGATCCGGTGCGCGTCCCCGCCTCCTAGGCTTCTCGAGATTTAAAGGGCCAGTGTGCCGCTAATTGGCACTGGCCACCTGGTATTCTAATAAATAACCGGCCTCTTCCCTCATGCCCCGCTGGATCTTTGTGCTTCCATGCCATTGAGAAAGGTGTGTTCATTGATCTGTGCGTTTAGACTGATTTCCTGTTGTGACCTTGATCTCGTTCCTGACGTCGCTCCTGTGCTTCCTGTCCTGATCGTCTGCTACGTCCCCGACTCTGTTCCCTTGCTGCTTGCCCTGACCTCCTGCCTGTCCTGACTCAGTCTCTGCCTTACGATTCTGCACCTCCCCTTGGCCACCACCGCGGATAAAGTCATGGCTGTGGAGCGACCTGGTGGCACCGCGCCAAGTCCAACCTGCTTTGTGGCCGCCTCTGGTGACAACCGGGTACCACTTAGACTCTGCTCCCAGGTTTTGGCTTATGTCATCGTCCGCAGTGGTTCAGTGGGTCCACTACCGCTGAATCCTGACAATATCCCTGTATAATACTAAGCATAGCCTGATGTATGAATAGTGTAGGTGGATAGTGACACACAACCAGCTCTTGTGTAATAGTTACACATCATACACTAATACAAAGACTAAGCCACATGTACAGTAGAATGAATCACATCATATGATTACAATCACCTCCCACACACATTAGTAGTAACACCACATAGTAGTGTGTGTACAACCCTGTGTCTGACCAAGGCTCCCAGAGGGGGGGGTCACCTAACATTTCCAGATTGCAAATTACAGTTTTTTTAGGTTTTAATTATAAACTGTACAACACTGATTTATTGCTTCACTCCAAAATCAGACACATTTATCCCCAAGATAAACAGAGGAGTCTCCAAAGTTGTTTTATTCTACTAATACTGGGGTGAAACTCCCAAATGTATCAATTCTTTGCTAAATTTCATTCTGGATTCAGTGAGTTATAATGTACATGTCTGTGTATAGTCAGCCATTTAACACAATTTTGACTTCACCATATATTGTAAAATATTTCTGCCCTATTTTGTTTTTCATTCCTTTATACCTTGTCATTCCCCTGCAGGCAGAGCTGCGTACATTTCAGGTTTACACAACACAATCTTATTGTATCCACATTCCAGACTGCACAAATACATCAAGCCCTTTAGACTTGGAGAGAACTTATCACATGATTTCTGCTGCATAGTCTCAAAGCAGGATATGAGAGAGGTAAAAGCCGTAAAAAGAAGAGTAAATCTTGACAGGACTCTTAGAAGATACAGTGAGAGTCCTGATTACCCCTCCCACACACAGTGATTGACAGTGTGAGTCCTGATTACCCCACCCACACACAGTGATTGACAGTGAGAGTCCTGATTACCCCACCCACACACAGTGATTGACAGTGAGAGTCCTGATTACCCCGCCCACACACAGTGATTGACAGTGAGAGTCCTGATTACCCCGCCCACACACAGTGATTGACAGTGTGAGTCCTGATTACTACACCCACACACAGCGATTGACAGTGTGAGTCCTGATTACCCCGCCCACACACAGTGATTGATAGTGAGAGTCCTGATTACCCCGCCCACACACATTGATTGACAGTGAGAATTCTGATTACTCCGCCCACACACAGTGATTGATAGTGAGAGTCCTGATTACCCCGCCCACATACAGTAAATGGCAGTCAGAGTCCTTTTAGACCTCTGGAGTCTAGAAAGCGCTATACAAATGCTGCAAGGTCAGAGGAGAATTAAATCAACACTTTATTTTTTTTTTTTTTATTTATTTAATT